>CANYCX010045222.1:0-16030 GCA_948193385.1 Breynia disticha f. nivosa
TTTACATGATTGTGCAGATCGTAGGTAGTTGCTGCCACTGGACTTCAGCGTTGATCAGAGCCTTCCGAGTTTACGTCAGAGGTCAAGCTCCAGTTGTCATTTTTGTTATTTTGGATTTGTACATATTGTACATTTGTATATACAAGCAGGTTTTTAGTTTGAATGTTTTCAAACTATTTTGCTTTCGCTACTGCTTTGTTTTACGAATGAAAACAGATTTGGGCCGGTGTTTTGATTTATACAGCGTGTATATATCTTTTATTTTCTCTTTCCTCTGTTTTTAGACTTGATTTTATATCATTTCTATAAATTATATTGTTTATCAGGAAAACAGGTATTTAAAAATGAGTTCCACATTGAAACCCATTATGTTTTGAATAAAGGTTTTTGCATGTTAATTAATCTGATATAAACTTGGTTTTGATTGAGTTAAATGGCTAAAAACTTGTTAAAACAAGTTTGATAATGATTTAGATATATGGGGAATTATTGAAATTGAGTTTAGATCAAGTTTTAACATTGAACGAATCAAAATCTGCATGTTTTACGATTTTTTTGAGGATTTTGGCCAAGTACACAAACACGAACATTTGTCTGTCAGTGTAGATTTTGCTCTTTGTCCATGTAATTGCATGAATGATCGTGTAGTTTGTTTGGTTACAAGGACACTATATGACGCCCAAAAAAATTATTTATTTATTTATTTATTGATCACATAATAATGTTAATTTCATTATCAAATATCTTAAAACTGACTTACCTATACAAAATATCAAAGCATTTGTTTAACATATATACATAAACATCCATTTTACATTAAGTTTATATTCTTTACTAAACATTACCTATCAAAATTTGATGTCACCTCTACCCGCATGTATGCACATGATCAATAGAAATGGGAGAAAAATTCATACTTGCCCGAACTAGTAGAATGTGTACGTGTTCAGGGATGCAAAAGAAGAACATCAAAATGCTACTTATCTGTAAAAGAGGAAGAAATAAAAAGAATGAGCTTACAACTCAGTAAGTATAAAACTAGGGTACTAAAATGTTTATAACTAGTATAATATACACATTCAATCAAGCAATCATACAATCTTTCATTTCATCTTCTTTGAATATTTGAATATACGAACTCATTCTAAAACTCACATAACATTTCGTACTATGATCTTCGAATTTTCTTTTCAAATTTACCATATTCATTCTATCAAATCAACAGTTTGAAAAGCATTCAATATATGTACCTAACTAAAATCAAATTAAAACAAAACAACAGCAATTAACCAAACATTAACTAAAACTTCAAGGGTAAACTAAACTTGGAATTTCATTAATTCAAAGCATAACAATAATATTCAAACATGAATTTAGTACACAAAATCAAAAACCCAAAATCTAAAACTAATCAAATCTCAATTAAAGATAACAAAACATAAAAAAATACTCATAAAAAACACAATGCTAGATAAATAAAAAAACAAGTAAATTCAAAATTTAGATAAAACAGTGCATAAATGATAAAGAAAGTGAGGAAATGCGAAGAACTTTAATCCAAATCTCTCCTAACATGATCTAATCGAGCATCAAATCAAAAACCTATAATAAAACATTAAATGAAGTCAGAAATCGATAAAGAACAAAAAGAAAGTGCGAAAACCTAAAGGAAAGCATGAACTGATTGATCTAAAATAAAGAAAACCGAGCTAATCCATCAATATTATACCCTATTTCCACTATTCTACGTCTCTCTATTATAATTTGTTCTCTAATCTAATCTAATATCCTATCTTCTCCATCCTAAAACCCTCAAAAGAACCATCTTTATATGAAATGCACTATTCTGGTCTTCGACACGGGCGTGTTGATTTCCAAATGGGTCATGCTCTGTGTTTTCATTACGTGGCACAGTGCCTGCACAGCCAACACACACCTTGTATTGAAATCACTGTAGATCTCTTATGCACATTCCCTATGTTGATGAACACGGGCTTTGTGATGTGTGTAAAGGCTCACCACGTTGGGCATGCTCTCACAAAGTAAGTAGTGCGTGGAAACCTAGGCATAAATTCAGTCAAACACAAGCCATATGGATCAATACACAGGGTGTGTTGGCACTGTTCATGCCCAATTCTCTCCAAAATACCTGCAATTCTTTCCACAAATTTGTCGCATACAATAATCAATAAAAATTATCGAATCAAGAATCAATTTCATGTGAAAACGTTTGACAATTTATAAAGATACAATCTATTATGCACAAAAGTATCACATTCAAAATGTAAGATTTCTCAATTAAATCAACTTTCAAATGCGATCTTTAGGGAAATTTGGCTAAAATGCACGCATAATATATAGTTAAGGTGTCAAAATATCTTCAATTATGCATGCATCAAACTTCCCCACTTCCCCAAGAAAAGCAGGAATCGAGATCAAGCTACTAACAATCCAACAACCAAACACAAAGAATCAATCTCAATCAAATCTAGTTAAACCACAATCAAGATAGTTTATTCATGAAACAAAAAATCTAAATACTAATCGCAAATTCCAAATGAATGATTCAAAGAGTAGATATTTAGACTATTCTAATGGCATCTCTAGACTAAACATAATTTGACAAAAAGTTCCTTTTATTACTCTATTTTTCTTTTTCTTTTTCTTTTTATTTTTCTCCTTTTTTTTCTTTTGCTCTTTTCTTTTTTTTTGTATTTCACTTCCAAGCACTTCTTTCTGTAAGAGCTTTCCCTAGCAAAAATGCAAAATCAAATGCTTGCAGTAGGTAAATGATTCCAGCCATTCGCAAAAATTGCCTAATTCTAAAAGTTAGCGCATGCTCATAGTCAAAGAAAAGAGGAGAAGTTCCTTGGAATAATTAAAAAAATAAGGTGAGGTTATTTATCTAAAGTAAATAAAAAAATAAATTTTCAAAAACCTAAGTCTATTATGCCACCCAACTAGACTAGTCAATCAATCCTGCTCAATTCAAGATCATTAAATGAAATATAACAAGTGGTAAAAAGAAGTTTATTTGCATGAATATAACTATCCAAATTGGGAGAATAACCGCCCTATCATGATTAATCAATTTTGTTTTAGTTATTGAATTAAATTTTTGATCCCTCACCCACATTTTTCTCAAACATTATCCATAATGTTTGATGTAAGATAGGAAGAAGTGACACATATGTAACAAGTGTGCATCAATGAAAACATATGAAGACAGAATAAGCAGAAAGAAAATATAGAGAAAGAAAGAAAGAGAGGGAGAGAAAAAGCCCCTATATACGTAGAATGGTAAGAGAGATGTCGAGAATCAATGAAGTGAGGTTCCTATAAGAAGAGAGTTTGAGGTTTACAAAGAAAATAAGTAAATAAGCAAGTCAAATAAAAAAGAAATAAAGAAAATAAGTAAAGAAAAAAGTGTGAATATGAAAATAAAATGCGCAAATAGAAATGAAAGATCATGTTTGATTGTTTGCAGTCAAAAGTGGTAAGCAGTGTGCGTGTTAGATGAACACAAGTTGTGTTTGGCACTAGCATGGGCTATGTTGGAGACATCATAGGCCATGGTGATCTGTCAAAATAGGGCGTGTTGATTGGCACGACCTCCATGTTGAACCCCTGCATCCACAAAATCACCTAGTGATGCAAATGTCCATCGTATTGAGTGGCACGGTGGGCATACTGTGTTAAAAATAAATCAACGACACCTGTTTATACATATAACCTGCAAATAACAAACACTCAATCAACAATTTTAATCCATAAAGCAAAACCTGCATAAAAATATCCTTAATCATACGATCAAATGAATTATAATATGCATATGAAGATATGAATCCAAAAAATCTAATGACAACTATAGGGCAATCACATAACATATAAACTCCAAAATGTCAAATACATGATCATCATAAATGTATCGCATGATATCACAAAAATATCTAGAAACATATCATCATAACAATCTAAACATGCAAACAAAGGTAATCAATCACTGGAGAGTTGGATACTGAACCTCTAGTGCAAGCGGCTAATACCCTAGTGTGGCAAGTGTTAAGTCTGGCCCTATTGATGGTGTAAGCACATGTGTGGGATCAAGAGCCCATGCAAATGATGTTGCTAGTGGTAATGGTGATCGTCGTGGGCCCTGGCATGAGCAACGTGGCTCGATGAAGTGTCACTAATATCTATAGAGTTGTAGCTGAAACACTCACTAATGGAGTGAAGAACCCAAGTCAATGCATATAATTTTTGCGTCTAAATTCGCTACTCATCTATAATCATCTACTGTTGTCTCTCGACCTGCAAAAATTTTTGGGACTGAGCCCAGTGCTTGTCTACTATCTACTATTGCAACTGCTTAGCCTACACAAACTGTTGTGAATAGGCTCATTATTTATTCATAATCTCCTATTGTTGTCTCTCTATAACACCCAATTGAAAGAGAATCTCCAAAAATTGACAATCAACCTTCTGCTCATGATGGGTGGCTCGCTCGATGTACTACTGCATATTACAGCTATTGCGGTACATCATGGTCCACTCATATGGATTTGGGAATAGTCCCCCAAAGGATGACACAGAAGGCTCTCGGTGGGCTTAAGAATGTCGAGCTAACTGAGGGCTCAGAGTATAAGGTCCTTCTGGTCTTCCTGAAAATGAGTACTTGGTGGGAAGAGGATTGGGTGGAGCCGACAAAGGCTCTGCTACCTAAAACACTAAAGAGGCTGGTCGAGGAACTTGCCACTATCGTTGCTCCCTATAGTGGAATCCTATTAGGTCATCTCCAACCACATACTCTAAAATACTAAAATACAGTATTTTTACTCAAAAATACAGCAACTACAGTATTTACTCTATTTCACTCCAACCAGCTTTACTCTATTTCTATCACTAAAAAAAAATATTCCAAACATATTCATATATAATTTATTTTTTAATTGAATTTAATAATAAAGTAATCAACATAATTATTTTACTTATAAAGTATCATTTAAATAGCAATAAAACATTAATACATAAAAATATTAAGTTTTAAACGTATTGTTTTACTTAAATTAATGTATCGATGTTTGTTGCATCATTAATTAAAATTTTTATTATTTTAAATTATTTTACTCATCTTTTTAAAAAATTAATTATTTAATTGTTATAATAATTTTTCAATTTTTATTTCATTATTTATTATATTAAATTATTTAAAAAAATAAATTATTAATTATATATTTAATTAATATTTTAAAATTAAAAAATTAATTTAAATAATTAAAAAATCAAAAAAAAAGAATGAATGACGTAGCCCAATAGGGCTACGCCTATTTACCGCACAGTAGGGGGAGGGTCCGATTAGATCCCTCTCCACCTACTCCAACACTCCTCCACCCACATGAATTTGGTGTGGGCTAAAGGTGCCCTAAATGCAATAAAAAAGTAAAAATTACAAATTTGAAAAAAAAAAGTGATTTTGCAAATAAAAAAGAAAAAAATACACACTATGTAATTAATCATTTTTTAACAGTTGGGTACAATTTCTATTTGTCCCCACATATTTATAGTGATTCACTCTTTATAGATCTTTCTCATTCCATCTTATCATTTTGCCTTCTCTTTCATCTTCAATATTCTCTTTTTCAAAATTTTAAAACTGAAGTAACTTCTCACTTGGAGATGTGGCTGGGTATGACGAAATTGAAATCAAGAATTGAATCAAACAATGATAATTGAGTTTACTCTTACATGCAGTTTTTTTTTATTCAAATAACTTTGTTACGTACATTAATTCAAGATAATTTTTACTACACAACGTGTTTGTTTTTATTTGATGTGTATACATAATTGGATTACTGCTCGGTGATTTATTTTATGAAAATAGATATTTCACTCAAAGCGAATAGTTTTTTAAAGATGCATACTTGACATATGAACATTTTTCTCCTAGTAATATCATGATTCAAACTTCAATAAAATGTACTCTAAAACCAATGGATTGTAGATTTTTTTTAAAGATTTTATCTTCATTTAATAGAGTAATTATAATTATTAATTTTTTTTACATGTGTTAATATTTTTTAGATGTCAATGTTAATTTTTGTAAAATGTTATTTAATATCAATCTGATAACCACTTTTGAATTTTACATGATTTATTTAATTTTTCATTTCCATATAAACTTAATAACTACACATTAAGATTTTCTTATTATTATTTTAATGAAATTATTTTTTATATAGTATAATATATATGCTACTTGATAATGTATGATTTTTAATGTCAATATTAATCTTATTTTCCTAAATGTTATTAAATATCAACTTAATGACAATATTATCATATTTTGTAAATATATTTATAATTTTTTAATATGATATATTTGCAATAATAACAATAGTTTTTAATTGTATACTGTGCAATAATTTTTTTTTACATGTTTTGTAAACATATAGAAGATATTAATATTTTTTTTATGTTGACTATAAACTTAATAACAACTGATTATTATTTTTTAATTGTTTTTATGAAACTATTTTTAATCTGATGTTATATATATATGGAATGTAAACTTAATAACAATATTTTATAACTATATTGTGTGTAATTTTTTACATATTTGGTAAACATATTGAATATGTTAAATATTTTTATTTGTTGAATATAAATATAATAATAGTTTATTAAAACATTTTATATTTTTTGTAAACTTGGTGAAATGATCGTGGAGGTCTAATTTTTTTTTATATGATTTAAAGTGCATTTATCCTACGATCTTTTAATCATATTGCCCAGGAAATAAAAAAAATAAAATAAAAGCAAAGTTATGTAGCCATATTGAAGTGTCGCCTCAGCTAAAGAAAAACAATTTAGGCGATTGGCTACTTAATATCAAAGGATATTTAACTAATCATATGGTTGCTCCTTACGATATGTAAATAAATAAATTATTATTTGAAATGTTTTAATTTTTGACTACTTTGTAACTAAAAAATATAATTAAGATATATATTTAATTCTCCCTTTTGTTTTGATTTTGGAATTTTGGGGCAAATTACAACTAGCTCGTTGTGGGTTTTGGAAAAGGAATGATTGCATAACATACGTTTTTTTCTTTTTTATTTAAAAAAAAAGTTTGTTTTAAAATTTTTGTAGATTATTTATTTTTATTATTTTATTATATAACGAAAGTACATACATAAATGTATATGTTAAAAAAATAGTATTCTTTATATACATTAAATTAAATTCATTTAATTACTTTGTATGATACTTGAATGATGTATTTACTAATAACATGTTTGCTACAGTAATATTATAATTAAAGTTTAGTTTGAATTAAGTTTTTTTTCAAAATAATTATTTAACTACAAGAGAATATTGGTAAAATTCATAGTTATTAAAAAATAGTTAAACTATGAGATACTTTTAAATTTTAATTTGTATTAAAAATTATTAATTTATTTTTAGTTGTGACACATCAAATTTTTGAATTTTGGTATTTGTGTATAGAAAAATTACTGCAACAGACATTCTAAACAACACTCTCCAATGTGAAAGAAAAAAATATAAAAATAAATAAGCACTACTGAATTTTATTTGAATGTAAAAGAAAAATATTAAAACAAATTTCAAACACGTTCTAATCAGTCCCTTCTTTTCGAACCAAAAACAAAAAAAAAATCCAAATTGACTTGAAATACCGAAATACTCGAACTAAAAAAACCAATTTTTTTGGGTCAATTCTAATTCTTTCAAAATGTAATTTTCAAAATTTTAAATCAGATCGGGTTCTTTGACTGAAACCAAACCGACCCAAGCCATTATCACCCCTTACAAATATAATATACAATTTTTCATGTCTTTATCAAAGTTGACATTTTTAAGTATCAATTCATATCAAATTGAAACGTTTTTAGAGATGCATATTGATGGTGATGTTTTTAATAAAAAAAATGTATTCCAAGCTTTATATATGAAATTTACCTACCCTCTAAATCTTAATTCACATTCTATTTTGAAATTTTATATATGTAATTTGACTTTTGTAAACGACTACAAACTTTTATTAATAACATAATTTTAAATATTATTTCTCAATAATGTTCACATATAAAATTATGACTTTTATTAAGAAGCAACATTATTAATCTACCTTTTTATAAATTGTAGACCATTATGAACTTACAATGACAAACATTAAAAAAATTGGTTATTTCATAACGCTTGATTCAAAATTTGTAAAGAACGATATCCAATCTAACAAGTTTTAAATTTATTTGCATGTAATTTTGTGAATATTTGTTAATTTTTTTTGCGTCAAAAATATATTTGTAAACCAAATTCTGTGAAAAATCATTATACAATTGAGAATTTAGAAGTGTAATTTACAATTTTATAACACAAAATGGTATATGAGTTTGATTAGATCCAATTAATTTTTTAAGGTTAGTACTAATTACAGCAAATATAATATACAATTTTTCATGCCTCAATTTGAATTTACATTTTTTAAGCATCAATTCATTTCAAATTGAAATTTCATGGTCATATTTTTGATAAAAAGGTTTTCAAAACTTTATATGTGTAATTTAACTAAATGTTAATCTTAAACCCTCATAAATTCGAAGGTAACTTTTTGAATTGGATTGTAAAAAACAATTCGGTTTGAGTTTAGAGTGAAACCATCTCTAACTTTATTATCAAGATAAGTTAATTAACCAGAAATAGAAATATCGAATGATTTAATTAAAAATAAATTTACTTGAGCAAGTTCAAAAATGTATTTGTTGAAAGCAAATTAGCATGATACTAGCCATATTATTTTTTGCAATATGCCGAGATATCGTATATTATAATAGTATTTATTTTATAAATTTATGTTAATTATTTTATTTATAAAAACATAATAAAAATATATACAATATTAAAAATAAATATAGTATCATTTTTTGTATGATTTATCATGTGATAAAAAATGTTTAATTTTATCTCAATTTTAATATAATTTATCTCATATTAATAAAATAGTTTGATTTGATCCTTACAATTAAAAATACTATTTAAATAATAAGTTTGTTACTTATATACAAAGTTAAATGTCAATTAAATGCATAGCAAAATGTCATAATTATAAGCACTTAGTACTCTAGTATAATGTGTGTGTGTGTGCACGCGCGTGCATGCTTACGTGAGCATGTGTGTGCTCGCATGTGAGTGTACGTGTACATGTGAGTGTACGTGTACATGTGTGTGAGCGTACGTCTATATGTGTGTGTGTACATACGTGTGTGTGCGTAGATACATGTAAGTGTGTGTGTGTACGCATGTGTACGCATAAGTGTTTGTGTGTCCGTGCATGTACGCGTAAGTCTGTGTGTACATGTATGTGTGTACGCGTGTACATGTGTGTGTGTGTATATATGTGTTTGTACCTTCATATGTGTGTACGTGTGTGCTGCTGCGCGTGTGTACATGTGCACGTGTGCATGTGTGTGTATGTGCAGGGACAGAACTACACCGAGGTCAGTGGGGGCCTGTGCCCAACACTGGTGTAATCCGTGACTGGATTTTCTAAATCTGATGGTGGTTTGTTGAACGGAGATAGTTTTATTGTAATGGGAAAGACCGGAAAAGCTTACGGTTGAAGACTTGGAGATGGTGTGTTTGGAATTTTAGCCTTCCATGCTCACAAAATTACTCAATTTTCCATAATAAAAGTGTTACAATTGTGCAGTTTTTAGTTTTTACTTAAAAAAGTATTACTTTAGGATTCTAATTATTTATCCAATAAAAATCTGTACACGTGCAATTTATAATCAAATTTTTTAAAAATGATATGCTTAATTTTATTGATAAAAAAGTAAAAGATAAGGTTATTCCATTTGATTTGGCTAATATAAGGAGAAAAGCACACCTTCAGACATGGCTAATTAATATAATTATTTGAAATTAAATCGTAAATAACTTTAACTGGTGTAATTTATTTTTGATTATGCTAAGACTTAAGGTTGGATATGGCTTTTTTGGTTCTAAAGGATTTGAAAGGAATCACATATGCTTAACATATATATATATATATATAATATTAATTAATTAACTAATAATTAATTAAAGCGTAAATAAAATGAACGGAAACTCTAACCTGGAACTCCGTTCAACGCAGCGGAAGAGGACATTACCTCGTTGAGAGTAAGCTCATATCCACAGGCGTAGACTCGTCGGAATACGACAATGTTTCATACCCGATCCTACACCGGAATCCGATCAACCTATTCGGAGAGAGAAGCCGAGTTGGTTATATGTATGTGGAAGAGTCTCTCTCTTCTCTCCCTTTGGTGTGTGGAAGAATGAGGAGAAAGAGGATTATTTATAGAGTGGTAGGTGCCTATTGGTGAATAGGTATCTTTTCATTCACAAATGCACTTTAGTCTATAAACTAAAAGTGTTTCTAATTTAATCCTTCAATCAAATAAATCATAATTAATTCTCTTAACTTAATTATATTTATTCGACAAGCCAAACGTCATGTGCAGAATAAATTATCCTTTTAAAATTTTAAGACTTGAGAATTAAGCGATTAAATATACAAATTATGAATGTTAATAATTATTGAATAAAAATCTCAATTTTATGACTTTTTTTTATAAGATTTTGTGCCCCCACAGAAAAAAAAAATCTAAGTTTGTTACTATGTACATGTGTGTATGTATCTATGTGTTTACGAATGCATATGTCTGTGTGTAGTGTATATGTGTGTATTTGCGTATGTGTCTATGTATACATATATGTAGATGTGTGTATATGTATACATGTGTACATGTGTGTACATAGGTGTACATTTGTTTTTGTGTGTGTACATATCTGCTTGTGTGCGCGCACTGGTGTGCGTGCGTGCTCGTGTGTGTACATGTACATATCTTTATGCATACGTATGTGTACATATATTCATGTACATGTGTACATATATACATGTACACACATGTACATGTATACATATTTGTAGATATGTGTATATGTGTACATATGTATAGATGTGTGTACACATGCACATATGCGCACATATCTGTGTATACGTGTACATATGTATGTTCATCTACATATGTGTATACGTGTACATTTCTGTGTACATATACATATGTGTACATATACATATCTGTATATATATCCATATATGCGTATATGTCCATATCTGTATATATGTGTAGATATATGCATGTATGCCCATATTCGTATCTATGTGTAGATATGTGTATGTATTGTTAGACCAATGGCGATGAACATTACATATTTCCTATGTTTTGATAATATGCTTAGACAATGAACTTGATAAAATTTTTTTACAGGCTTAAAGATGGGTTTTGCTCGATCTGGAATGATTAAGAATCAAGGAGTTTGGCCAAGATTGTGTTTGAAATCTAAAGTGGTCGACCATAATGGTGATTAGTCGACCATAATTGATTGTGGTTTTAGGAAAAAGGATTATGGAATTTATGCAACTTGAGTAGAATCGTATTAGTCGATCAATAAAGTACTAGTCGACCAGTTGTATTGTGATGGGGACATGTGTCATGCTGTAACGGATAGTTGACACATTCAGTCCTTTTGGTCGACCGAAATGGTTTTAGTTGACCAAGTTCGGGTTCTTTTCCAAGAAGCATTCATGGACTAAGATAAGGAGGCTTAATTATTACAATTTTCAAATTTGAACGTTATGCAATTTTCCAAGAAAAAGTTAGTCAACCAAAGGAGTTGTTAGACGATTAGGCGACTAAGAGGTATGGTGAATATGACATCTGGAACTTTTTGCACTCGACTAAGTTGCATGTCAATCGACCAAGTCTCAAAAATTAGTTGACCAATGGTTCTTGTAGTCGAGTATCTTGGAAGTGACAAAGTTATTAGTCGAGTAAACTGAAGTGAGTTAGTCGACCAAAGAAAGGTTAGTCGACCAAGAAATATCCTGCAGCAAATTTTCACATTCTTAAAGCTGACTCTTGGACATAAAGCAAGTGGAACATATATAAGCATGTCTTTCTGAAGTGAGAGAAGAAATACTAACTATCATCAAGCTCACAAGCTCTCAAGGAAAATTCCTCTCTAGAAAAATTTTCATTTGTGCAAATTAATCAAAGCTATCATTGTTCATCTTTCAAACTTTGCACAACTAGCACAAAATTTCTAAAGTGTTCTAGCATAGATTGTTCTTGTAAGGTGTGACTTGAGCCGAAATTCAAGTTGAGTTTGTAAGGTAGCTTGATCCGAAAATCTAGTGTGTAAGGAGTTCTCACTAAGCTTAAAAGTGAAGGAATAGCAAGGTGTTTGCCACTTAAAAGTGAAGAAATAGCAAGGTGCTTGCCAAAATCCTAAGTGAGAAACTTAGGTAGTGGAGTAGGTGTTCAGGCCACTATATATCGTGTGTTCATTATTGTGCTCTTTACATTCTGCAAAAAATCTGAGTTTGTGTCCAGCTGTATTCAACCCTGATTTCTAGAGCTTGCATTCGTTCTACAATTGGTATTAGAGCAGGTCTCTTTAAAAAGGCTTGACATCCTTGAGTAATCCGAAGAAATGACATAATCTTTCTCTGTAGATTTTGGCGTTAACCCAAATTGCCCTCCTTTGTTCAACGACACGAACTATTCAACATGGAAGAACCACATGCAGATTCACATCATGTGTGAAGGGATCAAATATTGGAAGGTAATCATCCATGGTCCTTACATACCTAGAAAAGAGAATGGTGAATTGATGGATGAGCTAGATTATAGTGATGGGGATTGAGAAAAAGTGTATATGAATGCTAAGGCCATGAAGTTGATCTTGTGTGCATTGTCATTAGATGAGAAAAATAGAATGAGATATTGTACTAGTGCTAAGGACATGTGGGAGAGACTTAGAGTAACATATGAAGACACTAATCAGGTTAGAGAAACAAAGATCAATATGATGCTCCATGAGTATGAGATGTTTGCAATGAAAAATGAAGAATTAATTTGCTCCATATGTTTGATCATTTTAGGGAAATCATTAACGGTCTAACGTGTCTTAGAAAACCAATGGAGGATAGTGAGCAAGTTAAAAAGATTATAAGATCCTTGCCAAAAGAATGGGACTCACAAGTGACTGCAATCATGGAATCTAAAGACCTCAATATGCTTGGTTTCAATGCTCTTGTTGGTTCATTGATAAATTACGAGATCATCTTGAAGACAAGAGGAGGTAGGTCTAGGCTAAAAGAGAAAAAATTGTGTTGAAGACTAATATATAACAAAGGAATGATAGTGATGATGAATGTGTTGAGGGAGAAGAAGATGACGAAGAGATGGCCTTGTATGCCAAGAACCTAAGGAAGTTCAAGAATCTAATGAATTCGAGGAGGAAAGAGTTTCAAGGAAGTGACCGAAGGAGAGGTGGCTTCAGAGATCGGAGGAGACTTGGTGATGATAAGAAGGGAAGCTCCAATGATTAAGGATGCTTCAAATGTGGAAACATAGGTCATTTTGCCAAGGATTTCTGGAATAACAACCCATCCGGGGGACCTCAAAGCTTCCATGACAGCAAAAAGAAAGGAGGCTCTCATTGTAAGTTGGAGTGATGAGGATGACGATGAACAATCCTTTGAGGAAATCAACTTGGCTCTCATGGCTCAAAGCTCCTTGTTTAGCAATGATGAGGACGAGGTAACTCACTCAACTTTTGATGCTTTAAGTGATGATGATGATGACTTGTTTAATGATGATTTGAATGATGCTTACTTAACTTTGCAAAGTGATTTTGAAAAGGTGTTAAAAATGAACAAATCACTCAAGTCATCCAACAGGAAACTCATAAGTGAGATTGAATTGCTAAATGGAAAAGTAAATGAGTTTAGCATGCTTGTGTTTGTGTTGAGTTAGGTTATGCTAGGAAGAGTGAAGTTGATATGTGAACCCCAAATTTGACTACCATTTTATAAATAATTATTTCTTTTTCCCTAAGAAATGACACCCAAACTTGAAAATCATTTTTATTTTTGAAAATATCAATTTGAAACAAATTTATAAAATCATACATTACAATACTTCAAATTCAATCAATACAAGGTTTACAAAAAAAATATGGTTTATGAAGATTTAAGTAATACAAAATTTTCTGGATTATTAAAGAAAAAGAACCGGAAAAATTCCATTTTGATAATAACCTAGCAAAAAGGATTATATGCACTCTTATTTTCCGATACAATATTTTACATAAAAGAGTCAAAACACTATAGTGCATAGCCACCCTTGGTTCTTCAATCTTCTAGCCGAGTCGCACAATATAACTTCACACCTTTACGTCCAAAATTTGTCCCCTTTAATTTCCTACCAATATTGAATATGATAGGCATAAAACACATACGAGTTTTGACACTCAATAAGCAACATTTACCGACATGGACAACCATCCTTAATTTATTTATTTATCTTCAAACAATTAATAATGTCAGCAATATTCACTTAACATTTCATTATAATGTTCTTGAACCAAAATATAACACATAAATTCAATTATATGAAATTTAAGGTATAAACCTTAACCAAAACAATTGAAATCAGTGATGCACGCGGGTTCAGACTAAACTACGTGCATTGGTCAATAACTACGCGTGGTCGCTACCACAACGCGTAGTTTGGTCTTCATAGATGCGCGGTCGGGAGAGAAGTACGCGTGGTCGTAGCGACCCCGAGTACTTACGGGCCACCATGCGTAGCACACTGTTTTTTCGGAAAACTCAAACACAACAATACACAAACCATTTTATCTTCAACCTATCATCATATACAACCCAATTTGGTTCCAATCAACTCAAAACACAATTTCTTCACAATTCACATTATTAATCATACTAAATTCTGACTTAAACAATCATAAGGCATACTAAATCATACGACATGAATCAATTCATATCAAACCAACATTTAACTTCATATATCATTCACAATTTCTGAAACATACAAGTTAACTCATATCCAATTTCACATTCAATATAAGAGCAGCAAAATAATGTGACTGTATGCCTCTTAATGCAATCTCATATGACCATTCATGATCCCAAATAAATTTTTAATTTACGCCCTGTTTTTGCCATATTATTGACGTTTGCAAACGGGCCTTCCGGCCAGGAGTTTTGGTTATAATAATTGGATATCCACATTTACGCCCTGTTTTGGCCTGACACATTCATATACACGTCAGTGTACTGAATTTTAACCACTGTACCCGGTGTAGCATTTGTTATATACTACCCGTAATATTGTGCACGAAGCACCAAAATATGTTGTGCACTAAGCACCAAACATTATTGTGCACTAAGCACCAAAATTTGCACACGAAGTGTCATAACCACTCTCTCATTAATCTTGCTCACTAAGAGCCATTGTGCTTTAGTTTAATGTGCTCACAAAGAGTCCCAAATGTATGCATGAATGTTATATGCACAAACCATATAACCAAATCATGCACCATCATAAGCTCATGCCATGTTTTACATCCAAAGATGCACTCAACCATTTAAATTATCATCATAATCACATCAATTCAATCAAGCATAGCCAATGAACTTATGCACATAAATGATCAATTCATCCACAAACATGACAAACATTATCACTCAAGGTTATATTTAACCATACTACTCACATAACATATTCTACCATATCAAATCAACCATATCAACCACAACACAAACATGTCCACCAATAATCATTTATATTTAATTCAAACAAATTTAGGAATAGTTGCATTCATGTTGCTTATATTTCAAGATTAAATTCCCAATCATTGATTAATCATCAATCAACAACAAACTCATGCTTCATTTCAAACATGTTCATCATAAGCAAAATGATCATCCCTGTAATTAAACCAGAGTAATTTAACCATCAAGAAAACATAGTCATTCATCATATAATTATAATATATGATCAAAATACTCATTTTTAAACAAAATATTATTTCTCATTCAAGAACATACAATTTTAAGGATAAGTTGTGCTCATGTTACTTACCT
>CANYCX010045302.1:0-12721 GCA_948193385.1 Breynia disticha f. nivosa
ATACTCTTCACAAACCAATGAATTTAACCACAAATTCTTCCTCATTTTAACTCAAGGAAATCTGCCATAATAACCTTTCTCAAACACAACTTATATACTCAAAAACCAAATCCCGTATTTCTTAACCTTCTAACTTAAAACTTCATTTTCCTGCACTTAACTCAAGATTTAAGTCAAAATCTTTGTACCAATGCTTAATATACATCGTAGGCTTTCAAAAGAATCCAATTTCATACCATTAGGAGCTAAATTCAAAGTTTTATGACTCTCCAAAGTTAGGCACTAATTTCATACGAGATTTCTAACTAGTTTTCAAGAAAACTTACCAGATAAGAGCTCCCAAGTGTTTCCTTAATTTCTTAACTCCAAGATTCTGCTTGGTTTGATGGGTTTAGAGCAAAAAAAAATTAATTGGAAATGAAGAAGATGAAGGTTGATCGGAAGAGAGGAAGAGATGAAATAGAGAAAGGAAGGGGGAGGGGACAACTTTTCACAAAATAAGGAATGGCATGTTTTGTCGGAAGAATGGGTTGACAAGACTTGAAATTTTAAATTTCAAGTCGTATTGAGTCCACTTTGTTTCCTAATTTATTTTATCGCGACTCCAAATAATTTTCCGATTTCAAATTTCTCGGAAATCATAACCTAAATATAATTATCATAAACTATCCTTCATTTAATTCTTAACAATTATTTATTTTCATTATTGCGAAAAATTTATATGTATTTTTATGTATTTATACATATTTTTACTGTATTTATACGTATTTTCAAGATGTTACACATAAACTAAACTAAATTTCCCACTCCAAGAGCACTAGTAATAAAGAACATATTCAGCAACAAAAATACAGTAATTAATTGGTAATTTAGGGCAAACTAACAAATTAAGCAAAACAATGTAGAATAATTGATAGCTTTGGATAAAACACAAACAAGCCACACAAATGAGCCTCGTGAGATTACAAATCAACCAATCATGGCTACTATTTATTGCATCTTTACAAAATTCTGCCTCAATTTGTGTACAATAATGCTATTTATGATTAATCTAAAAAAAATTCTTAACTAAAGGGAGAATCGAAGAGGAGATTGACTTAGGCAGCGACAGAAATCTCAAAGTCAGAAATGTCAAATAGGAGCAATTGTTTTGTTTGAAGGGAAGATGAAGATGGGGTTGCGTGGGTTTTCTATTAAAAAGGAAAATGGTGCTATTGTTTAAGGAGGAAGAAGGCTGCGTGTTTTGTAAGATGTATGTTGTTAAAGAATAGAGGCTGCGTGTGGGGGTTTTAAGAAAAAGGGAAGATGGGGTTGTGGGATTGAGAAGAGGTTTTCGTGGGATGTTAAAAGGAAATAAGATATTGTTTTCTTTCTTCAAAAATTAAACTAAATTATATACTTAATAACAGATTAAATTTTAAAGTTTAATTTTAATATAATGAAATTTTAATTAACTAATTTATTTTTTGAATTTTTTATATTATATTATATAATTTTAATTTTTTTATATGTCATATTTATTTTGTTAAATATTTTAAATTAAATTTCATAATATAGGTAAATGAAGATTTTTTTGTCTATTAGAATAATTTAACTATTAAATAATTTTATTTAAATATTTTTATTTTTATAAATTGAATAATAAATTTTACAATATCACTATAATAATAAAAATATATTATTTTTAAAAATAAAAAAATCATTAATTAAAAAGCCTACAATATTCTCAATATTGATAAAAATAATTTTTCTACGATATAAAAAATTTTGTAAATTATTATAAAAACAAATTAGATAAATTTAAATGTGTAATATGATAAAATATTGGTCATTTAAAATTTTGGTAGGACATTTGTTATTACGAAAGAAATTCTCACTAAACTTAGATTGTATTGTAAAAGAATGTTTGTTCCAAATGTTGTGATGACTATTTGTCAGGAATATTGTGCCAGATTAAAGAGCATAATGTGGCAAAATATTTGTCACGAGAAGCATCGTCGAACTAACTTTTTTGACAAAACTAATAGTCACTACTTTAAACGTGTATTGTGACGAATTATTTGTCACAACAAATATTGACAGGAAATATATTGTGACAAATTTGTGAATTCAAAAATTTTCGTCACAATAAGATTAGAGAAATGGCGCCAAAAAAAGGCGGGACTAATACTGTGACAACTTATAGCGACAAAAATTATTTCGTCACAAATTAAGTATTTATTATGACAAAATGTTGTCACAATATTTTAAAGTAGAGATTCTAGCGATTTTGTCAAACAAGTTGTGACAAAACCTAAATTCTGTCACAAAAGAAGTACTTTTAGTGACTAACATATTTTGGACAAAATAACTTTTGTCACAAATCATACCTTTTTTGTAGTGATACCAGAACTTGTAGTTCATCAACATGGTTCATCAGAGACTTATTACTGACCATTTCAAACTTTAAGTATTTCATTCATACCTTACTTTTCTGACATGTATTTTTGTTCAAGTGCAGCCCATATTTCTTTAGGAGATTGAATTGAAATAAGTCATACAAACGATCAGACAGTGTATTCAGAATGTAACCTCAGCAGCAAACTTCATCACCCTCTCTTTTCTTCCTTGCATCCTTAACATCTTCAAAATCATCATTTGTTAGTGCAGGAAAATCTGGTGTCTTTGGATCAAGCACATAAAAATGCTTAATTCAGTGAGGAGAAAGATGATTTTGTCCTTCCAACGAGTGAAGTTAGAACCATCAAAGCTTTCCAACTTGTAGACTTCTTGGTTGATAATTTTGCTTGTTGCAATAGCCTCCATTGCAAATATTACTAAAAATTTATTAACAAAACGGTGGGCAGAAGTAATAACGTAAAAGAAAACGCAGGTTTTGAAACGTGTAGAGACAGTCTCTTTTGAGTAATATTTGCCCCACTAATTTGGTTGCAGTGTTACAGGCAAAGTACTCTCAGGATATGACAAAGCCCTAAAAAATGTAATCAACCATTTACATTCTTCCCATTTCTATTTATAATATCTTGAATTCAGTTTACGGAAATTGAATGGTCATAAAAATGGAAGGATGCAACTGTTTCGATTTATTCAACTGATTATTTGAACAAAAGAAAGCAATTGTTCAGAATAACTGATTCTGCATGCATCTGTTCATTTACATCCCTTCTTAATAATCTACACCAACAGCAAAGATGGAGGGTACTTGAGCACAAAACAGACAAAAGTTAATTTGACTCGTCAACCTGATACAATTCGACACGAAGTTAAAAGATTTTAGATTGGAATAATGGGTTTAGGTCGAAAATGGGTTGACCATTTATGACCCGTTAAAAATTTACTTAAACAGTTAAAACCAACACGATCCGATTACGACCCGTTAAAAATTATTAATAACTTTATTAAATAAAATATTTAAAATATATACAAAAATTTAATATAAAAAAATATAAAAAAACATATATGAGATCATATATTTAAAAAAAATACAAAGAAAATTAAATCTTCAAGTACCAAAACCAGTTGAATGAATTTTTCAATTTTCCATTTATTTGTTTTATTCTGCGTTAATTCTTGAGTTTCACGTTAAGCATTCCTGATCGATAAGAAGAAGAAGAAGAAGTTGGGAGACAATTGATTAACTCTGATCTTGAGCACCAAAGTTAAAAAAAAAAATGACAAGAAAACACATTGTAATTCACCCAAATTAAATCTGGAATAACAAAGTTACATTAAAATAGCTACAAAAATTGGAACTTGAATCAACGACGGAACCTTGGACGCTTAACATCTCCAGTTGGTTTTAACAGTTCCTTCATCTCCCTGAAGTCTAAGAGTTTGGTCTTTCTGGTAGCACAAAGTTTGGATGTCTCTTCGAATTTTCTTTTGGAAGCCTCAAAATTGCCTTCATTCTTTTTCCTATTGTTTGCAGCATCAAACTTTGGATCAGTTATCTTCTTGTCATCTTTCTTAGAACTGGGAGCCTTCTTTATGCAATCATCAGCAACAACTTTGGAAGCATCCTTTGTATTCTCCCTTGTATTATGGCTCTTCTCGTAAACTGAACCGATTACATTTTCTGGCAAAGAAAACAGGTTCTTGACGATCTCATCTCTGCGAGGCCCGAACGCTTTTGGATTCTTCCGAGCTGCCATAGACATTGCAGCATCAATGATTTCGTACAGTTCTTCCTCACGTTTCATTAACAAAACACCATGCTTTGCTAAACACTTTGGGGCTGCCATTTTCAGTCGACAGGAATAAAAAATGTGTTTCTTTCTTTAGAATCGAAGAGAAGTGCCAGACAATTGTATTAGGAGAAGGATAAGGGTATTTATCCACTCACACTAACAATTCTATTAGGAGAAGCATTATGAATATGAAGCTTCGTGGGTGTTGCCTCTTCCTTGTAATTAAAAAGGAAACAGAATTACTTGATGAGAATAACTGCCTGTATAAGTCATTGGTATTATAACATTAACTCTATCAAAATGGTATTTCAACATTACCTACTGCCAAAGCTTCCTAATTAGACAAAATTAGTTTGTTCATTAATTAATTAAAGAGAAATTAAAGAAAAATCATTTGAACATAAAAAGGAACAGAAAAACCTTGATTTCCTTTGCCATCCTTGAATAATCCCTTAATAATTTTTTAGTTTTCGAATTTTCAATAAATAATTTACCATTCCATGAGGTATTGAAACAATACTTAATCCTTTCGTTTAATTAAACTAACAGATTAAGGATATGTGTAGCAGAGATAAAAAGTAAATAATTTATTAGTCATCTATGTAATCCTTTTGCTAATTTACCTGTCCCTTTAATCATTCTTCTTAATTTATCAGTGTCATTAATACACACATGAAAAGAGTAACAATGACATTTCAACTTTTCCATTAGCTTAAATTAACAAAAAAATTAAAGACAACAATTATTTCAATCTCTCAGAAACTAGTAAATTATTTATCAAAAACTCGAAGACCAAGAAATTATTAAAAATATTATTCAGAAATAACAAAGATTTTAACCCTAATACAAATTATACCTTTTGAATAATATGTTTTTTTTTACAAAATAACAGTTAAACATACCCTAGCTCTAAAAAAAAAAGTGGAGACTGTTAGGGTGTGTTTGTTAACAAAAATTATTTTCAGTATTTTAACTCTAATTTTCTTAGTTTTCTATTTTTAAAAAAATCATGAAAAATTGAGAAAATATGTTCAAAACATGTCACTTTTCTATTTTAGAATACTGAAAAATTTGTTCAAATTCAACCAATTTTTTAAAAATTTTTCTATGAAAGAATATGAAAAATGTATAATTTATGATTTTTTTCAACTAATTTTTCATAATCAAATTGTAAAAAAATCTCAGATTTCATATTAAAAACAACTAAAATATATGTCAACAATATGTATAAAATAATCAAATCTATGCATGAATGATTCTTTTATAAAAGTAAAGAATATACATGAACCCTCTCTACAATCACTTTACTAATAAAAAAAAGAAATGATATTTTTGAATTTGTGAGATGAAAAAGAGTTTAGTTTTCTAACTCAGAATACTTTGAAAAATAAGCTCTTTTTTATAAGATAAAACTATTTTTACTAGTTTTCAAACTCTAGCTACAATTTAGAAAACCTTGTTTTCTATTTTTTTGAAAAAAATAGTTTTGAACATGTTTTCTAATCTTCTAATTTTCACAGAAAAAATTATAAAAAAGTGGTATAATTTTCCAGTTAATGAACGTACCCTTAGGTATTCATTTGTAATTTCGAAAGCGGCAATTTTATTATGCATTTTGCTTTTCAGTTTCAATAAAAAAAGAAGAGAAAGATATGCTTTTAATTTTATTTCACCTTATTATCAATGTTCGAAACAATAATTTTTTTTCAAGGAGATTATTAGACAATCACAAAACTAAACCTTCAAAAACCAAAAACCAGTTGAGTGAATTTTTTTAATTTTCCATTTATACTATCTCTTTTAGTTTGTGCATTTTCAAAATACTCTCTTTTAATTTTATTTTAGTGAAATGCATATGTTGTATGTTTCTTGTGTAAAAGTACCCACTTAGGGTTTTATTTATTAAGTCTATGCCTAATTAAATTTTTTATTATATGAAAAGAGTATTTTTGGTAGTTTACAAATAAATTTATGCCTAATTAAATCTATTGTATATAAATAAAAGAGTAAGAATTTTATTTATTGTATTTTGAAATTGACTTCCATTCACGTAACTCTTCTCTCTCTCTCCCCCTTCACGCCAACAATCCATAATCCTCAATCTCAACAATCTACCTCTCTGTCATCCATCATGTCATCAATCTCTTCCTTTGAGGATGATCAGAACGAGACATTTTCTTTATTGTTAATGGTTTTTTTATTTTTCCTTCCTTTTCAATATCTTTTCAATGTAAATCATTTTGTTTGATCTATTTTTTAGCTGTTTTTTCGTTTTTTCGACTTGTTTTAAGTTTCAATTTGGTATTTGATTGTTATATTTCTAATTTTGGCTTTTTCTCTGTAATTTGTGTGTTGTTTTGTTTGTTTAAACTTTGTTGAACCATTTGTTGTACTCTTTTTTGAGATTTTGCTGTTGTTTATGAAATAATATGTGTATTCTTTCGCTGTTTTGTACAGATTTAGTTAAATGATCAATTCTGTACTTATTTCAACAATATGCAAGTTATTTGTTTTATTTTGAACTAAATTGTATTTTTTGATCTTTTAACTAATTTGTGTTTTTAATTTTAAAATTTGTTCAGCTGATCAAATTTGTATTTAGTAAATAAAATTTATAGTTTTTCAACTTTTTTTAGAACTAATCTGTGCATAATTTGAATATTTTTTCAACTGTCTTTAACCTTCGTGTTTTTCGTCTAACGGATCAAATTTGTATGTTATTGGACATTATGCAGGATGTTGAATATTTCTTCCCAGTGAAAGTACTTTTTTAGACGTATTTTGCTGGATGCGAGGTTGAACATAATTGATCAAAATTATACATAATTGATCTAATTTGAAAATTTCTTAAAAGAGAATGTCCATAAATGAGCTTTTTAAGACAAATGAAAATTATCGATCATTTTTTAACAATTTTTAAACTAATACGTACAAAAGTGAATGATTTTTAATAAACGGTATAATAAAACTGGAATGAATAAAAATAAAAATAACATCAAATAGTTCAAACTCGTGAACTTAATTGAATACACTAAGTTAAAAGATGAATAAAATTAAAGAAAATAGAAAAAAATTAAAAGAGTAAGAACATAAAATATTTAGATTTAACAAAAATTAGAAAAAAACATAAAATTAAAAAATTTCTATAATTAAAAAAATTATAGAATAAAAGATAAAAGAAAAGTTAGAAGAGAGAGAGATTAGAGGAGAAAAAATAGAGATTAAATTTTTTTTTAATGATTTTTTCCTTTTTGTCCTTATTAATAAATATGGGCAATAAGTTAATTATACTAAAAAATATATGCATTTTTTAAATAAGTTTATCATACATGTATTTTTGTAAAACTCAAACTATAAGTGTGTAAAGGTGTAATTTGTTAATTCTTGAGTTTCACGTTTTTCAAGGATGGCAAAGGAAATCAACGTTTTTTCGGGTTGTTAACACTAGTAGACTCAAATAAAACAGGAAACATAACCACAACTCAATTCAAGTTTTTCTATTCCTTTTTACGTTCAATTAATTTCTCTTTAATTAATTAATTAACAAACTAATTTTGTCTAATTAGGAAGCTTTGGCAGTTGGTAATGTTGATATAGCATTTTGATAGAGTTAATGTTATAATTGATACCAATGACTTGTACAGCCAGCTATCCTCATCAAGTTTGTTTCCTTTTTAATTACAAGGATAAATCATTTTATGAGTCGAAAATCAAGGAAGAGGCACCACCCGCGAAGCTTCATATTCATAACCCTTCTCCTAATAGAATTGTTAGTTTGTTTCCTTCTCCTAATACAATTGTTTCGCACTTCTCTTTGATTCTAGAGAAAGAAACACATTTTTTATTCCTGTCGACTGAAAATGGCAGCCCCAAATTGTTTAGCAAAGCATGGTGTTTTGTTAATGAAACGTGAGGAAGAACTGTACGAAATCATTGATGCCGCAATGTCTATGGCAGCTCGGAAGAATCCAAAAGCGTTCGGACCTCGCAGAGATGAGATCGTCAGGAACCTGTTTTCTTTGCCAGAAAATGTAATCGGTTCAGTTTACGAGAAGAGCCATAATACAAGGGAGAATGCTGACGTTATGAAAGATGCTTCCAAAGTTGTTGCTGATGATTGCATAAAGAAGGCTCCCAGTTCTAAGAAAGATGACAAGAAGATAGTTGATCCAAAGGTTGAGTCTGCAAACAATAAGAAAAAGAATGAAGGCAAATTTGAGGCTTCCAAAAGAAAATACGAAGAGAGGTCGAAACTTTGTGCGACCAGAAAGACCAAACTTATCGATTTGAGTGAGATGAAGGAGCTGTTAAAACCAACTGGAGAGGTTAAGCGTCCAAGGTTTCGTCGTTGATTCAAGTTCCAATTTTTGTAGCTATTTTAATGTAACTTTATAACTCCAGATTTAATTTTGGTGAATTAGTGTCTTTTCTCGTCAGTCTTTTTGATTAACTATGGTGCTCAAGATCAGAGTTAATCAACTCTCTCCCAACTCCTCCTTCTTCTTCTTCTTCTTATCGATCAGGAATGCTTAACCTTGTGGACCAATTCTTAGAATGCCAATGAAATCATCAGAAAGAAACTTCAACTAGTTGGAGTCACAGCCATGCTCTTAGCTAGCATGAAACCCAAATGTGAGATGATTACTTTTGTATGCATGGTTGCGGCAATTTGAACCCTCCACCCCTTAATATTAGAACTTTCATGTATTACTTTGATATTGTTACATGAGATAATTCATTCTGTGCATAAATATTTCAAATCATTTTATTTGCTATGGCCAATAAGTTATACAACAAATAGCTTCTATGTAAGTGTTAGTAGTAAGGGTACACTCAAGACTAAACTAACTGAATATGATTGGCTAATAATAAATTTGTTAGCTTTGAAGTCTTACGAGAAAGTTCTCATTGTTATTTAAGGGTCACATAAAGAAACTCTAGTCACCACTTACAATGAATTAGTTTCACGCACGTTCAGAGAAAAGATCAGTATATTTTCTTTACACTCCGTTCATCCGATCTCATTCAGTAGAAAGGACTTCGAAGGAACACACCTTCGATTCGGTAATCTTCCTGTTAGAG
Organism: Breynia disticha f. nivosa; assembly: GCA_948193385.1. Taxonomy (NCBI): domain Eukaryota; kingdom Viridiplantae; phylum Streptophyta; class Magnoliopsida; order Malpighiales; family Phyllanthaceae; genus Breynia; species Breynia disticha. The sequence continues at coordinate 9,270 of CANYCX010045302.1, forward strand.
AAGGAGACAAACAGTTTTGTTTTTCGAAGATCTCGATTCTTCTGCTGTGATAATTAGATCATTCTTTTACATAATTAATGCTTACTAATAATATTGCTTTGTACTGCTACATTGTGTTGAGATCTTTATTGGTATCAAAGTGTTAGGCTAATTAGACGAAAAAAGAAAATGTGTTTTTTCGTAAAAACTACTTATATCGTGACTGAAATAATTACCGTGATATGTCTCTGAAATTTTTTGAATTTTTTAGACTAAAATTCAAACGATTTTTGACAACCCTTTCAAAGACGCAAAACCTTTTATTATAATTTTGTAATTCTAATGCCACCATTGGATCCGGAAAATCTGAAAACTTTAAAATTTTAATTTTTATAATCGGAAAAGATTGGGAAGGCAACGAACGGAGATAGAAAATTGTAAATTACTGTGCGCACGAACAGTGACGGCGTGAACAAAGTCATCGGCTGAGTTGCAGTTGATGGCTTGAGGAAAGAAGGCTACGTGGCACAATCCCATTGGGCACTAAAAGTCAATATAGGTTGACTTTGTTTGAAGAAAACCAAACCAAATCCAACCGAAACCAAACCGAAAATTCAATAAATAAAAACCAAACCAGCTGCCAGCATCTCTAACAAAACCACGTTGTTTGTCCTGCAGTTTGTCCTCCACAGTTAAAATAAGAAAATAATTTCCTTTGAATTCAAATAAAATGGAGGAAGGAGGACTTGTAGAACGGGCATTAATAGATGTTGCAACTGGGACTATACCTAAATCCACATGTGTTACATATCATAGAAACACTGTAATATTTAGTGGCAAGTAGCATTTGTATTTTTGCATTCTCGTGTGAGTGCGCCTCACTCGTCGATCGTTTTCCGGCAAGTGACAACGTGTAGGCCAGATTCTGGTGACGAAATTTTTATATTTTTCATTTTAAAGTATTTCTGATTTATGGTATAGTTTTAGCAATTTTATCATACTTAGAAATATTTTTTTCTTAATTATTTGTTAATTAAGAATTTTTTTAGAAAGAAAATACAATGTCTTTAGCTTAAAAATTTTATCAAAAATTATTTCTAAAAAATTGTGTATTTTTTCAGGATATTTTATGGATTTTATCATATATCAAAATTTATTTTTTTTTTTAATTTTGGAAGTACTATGTGTTGGTATAAATCCAAAATTAATTGTATATTGTTACAATTATTAAATGATTACGTATCATTTTTTAATAGACCTTTCCCCCTCAACACTCCAACCCAGCTAAGCTGGCCTCGAGTGTTTGGGGCGTTCTACCCTAGACGACCCAGCTAGGTTGGCCCCTCTCGGATAGGACGGGTAATTTTCATTGAAAGAAGAAACATAGAGGGACTTAAAGCCCCTTATAGAAGAGTTATGGGTTTTTAGTACATAAGCAGAAACTCCTAATCTATCGTAATTCAGGATTCTAAGCAGATCAGAGAGTAAATCATCAACTTCGTAGAATGAGCAACATGCAAGTTGTAATTTTCGCTTACCCAGCCAATGAGCCGCTGCATTTGCTTCCTGATAAGCGTGAGTGCATTGGATATTCTGTGAGGTGTTGAGAATGGACTGAATTTCCCATAGCAATGATCTGTTACGACCTTTCCAACATTGCACATTAGTAGTTACTGAAATTGCTAATTCAGAATCAGACTCCAGCACAATGTTTTTAAACCCCTTGTTAATTGCCCACTTCAAGCCATAAAGTATGCTCCATAATTCTGCAAAAAAAGGTGAGCAAAAGCCAAGTTCTACTTGGAAACAGCCCTGAAGAATTCCAAGATTATTTCTAAGGTTAAAATCCTTAGTAGAGGTACTAAAGTAGTAGAGTAGGCAAAATTGTGCCGAACCACTCTAAAATCCTTGTGTTCCTTACCGCTTTCTTAAATTCCACCAAGTGTTCATTAGCATTCAGCAAAGAAGCAGAAAACACATAAACATGACTCCTCGTGTTTCCAACAATTGGTATCAGAGCAAAAGCCTTCATTTAAGGCTTTACATCTTAAGGGTTGAAGATTCACGATGACTTTGAACTTTGGTGGAAGCAATGAAGCTTATGGCTATTCTCCATATTTGCCATGTAACGCCCCGAAAAATGTCCATTTAATGTGGAATAATGTAGGATTATGTTAAGGTAAGGTGTACAGGGGCATATGGGGATGTTCGGAATAGAAAGAGGTCGAAAATCGCTAAATGTAGCAGCCTGCACACAATTAACGTAAGTTAATTTTTGGATTAACATACATTATTTTTGAATTGTTGGAATAACGTACGTTATTCATCACAGCCTTCCAGATTCTGCATTTTCTAATGTACGTTAATTTGGACAATAAACATACATTATTGGGGGTCCGGACAAGTCATTAAATGTCTGAAAACAACCAAAACCGAGCCATAATTCCCTCCCAACAACTCAAACTCTCTGCAAACTCTCAAACCATCATTCCAAAGTCTTCCTGTGACACCCGAATTCAATTATCATCTTATGTTAATATCATATTTCTTTTGAGATGATAATTAAACCCGGACATCAGATTGTTTAAGATAATAATAAAATAAACACAAATTTAAAAGGAAATGTAAATACATTCATTAAGAAAAATGTGTCTTTACATTGTTTTGAGAAGGACAGTTTTCCAAAATATAAATAAGGTACAAAATGTTTTGGTTACGAGAGAAAAGGAATCGATTCAATTCCATTTCACTTATAACCATACAAAAAAATTTATGCACTATTTAAAATCAACACAAATCTTCGTGCACAACCCACCTTAGTTCCTCGAACTCTACAGTCGAAGTCAAAAACAAGCAGTCTTTATCCTTCTCGTAGAAAAATGAGTCTCCCCTCAAGTCCCTGTCCACACGGTAGACATAAAACGCAATGAGTCGCGAGACTCAGCAAGCAACACTTACCAAATGGACAACACTCCACACATATATAAAATTCATAATCAATCCATGACAAAAACAACATCACAGTCAATTTTATAACGTCAGACAACCATACGACAATTAAATTCTAAATTGGAATTCTAAACAAAACAAAACCATACATAACATTTACCAAAATCTGGAACTCAGCGATCCACACGTGATCAGCTTGAACTATGCGCAGTGGTGGTCGAGTACGCGTTATGTGACCCCCAAATTCGACTACCACTTACGGGTATTTCCCCCTCCTCCGTCAAGTGATACTCGAACGTGAAAATCATAGGTTTTGATTTTTAAGTTTTAAAAATAAAATAAAATAATATAAGAGAAATCATTTTTTTTTTCACGTGTGGTTTAAAACTCAGTTATAAAGTTGATCAAAGAAAGAAATTAATCAAACTCAAATTCAAATACATCCCATCAACAAAAAGTATATATATATATGATTTACATATGTTCAATGCTTATGCTATACATGCATTTTGAGTTAATCTTCA
>CANYCX010045569.1:0-11866 GCA_948193385.1 Breynia disticha f. nivosa
GTATAAAAATTAATGAATGGTAATTATTTTAAGATATTTAAAATATTATTTTGTGAGTGTTTTTAGAAAGAAGGAAATATGTAATATTATATAATCATTATCAAATTTAATTTTATAACATTTATGTTAATAATAATAATAATATATAATAGAAAATAAATCCAAATATAAATATGAAAGATACCATGGAAGGTTGGTAACGTTGATGGTATTTATTTGCGGTTTGAGTGAGGGGATGAGGATAATGTAAAGGTATCGTAAATTTGAATTTTTGCTCACATTGATGAATGTGCGTCCATCCATTTGCATAATTGTAATATCAATAACAAATTAATGTAAGCAAGCGTGTTTTGGTTTAACGGTTCGATCCCCACAACGCCGTTTGGAGGGAAATAGAACCTAACCACTCATAACTCCTCTTCGAATTAGATTAATCTCGGCCAATAGGTCAGAATACCAGGCTCAGACAAAAACAATTAAGAAATGAATGTTGGTAGGGCAAGTTATGAGTGAGGAGGTGGTGAAGCATTTGAATGGATGAGTGATTAATGGAGGAGGTAGTTTAGTTGTTATCTATCATTTAAAGGAGGAAGGTATGATATGAGCAACCAACAATCCCTTGTCACCATTGAAAGAGGGAATCTTCTCTGCATCAATCACCATGTGCTCTCTGGAGACTCCAAAACTTAAACAGAACAACCCCAGCTACTGCGAGTATTGCACTATGGAAATGTACAAATTTCAAATTTTAACTACAACCAATTCTTGATCAAAAGCAATCCAAGCATCATTCAAGCAATATTATTCTATCTCGTTCCTCGTTATTGCATTCACCGCTAAAATAACAATGTGGAACTGTTGGGACCATGAAAATATCCCCAAATAAGCTATCACAACACTAGCAAGAACCATCAAACTGGACACTTGCTTCTTCTTCGTCGTGGGTGCTCTGTCGTTCCTCTTCTACATCCGCTCCATGAATTCATGGAAAAACAGGGGGCTGCAGGGTGATGTGCACCCGCGGCAAGGGTGAGTAGTCACACGCCCTCCGCCGCGGCTTCCTCGTAAGAACTTCCACACGAATATAACCCCCAATAACTGTAACTAGCCAAACATTTTATTACCAGATTTTACATAGAATATTAAGACTATATGCTTTAATCAGGCCACCCACCGAGTCTATCGCCAGTACCCCATTGCTACCACTGGGATCCTGACTTTATGACCTCGGCTTCCTTTCATCAAAATTTCTCCAAAACTGTACGTTCCAGTTACCGATCGAACAGTCAGACTGACGGAGAACTTACGGGATGCTCCACGTCTGAGAGTCATAGCTGGAGGGTTTGCTTCAATAGCAATAGCTGGATCCATTCTGGCTGTTATTACATAGGTTTCTTCCTCTGCAACATTCGTGACGGTTCGAACCACGGTTTGAGTTTTCACTAAATGTGAAATTGTAATTGATGGAGTGTTGAGATTTGATGGGTGTCCCATGGAAGTGTTGCAAGGTGAAGTAGTATAGTTTCTAATTTCATGGATATCAATCCCAGGTGTTGTGCATAAGAACTGCAAGTAATCTTCATAACCTGTCAAAACAGGAATTCATATTGAATTAAATTTCCAAAAGGTCTGATCAATAAACTGAAACCAGTGAGTGTAGCAACTCAAATTTCAGTAGCACTTGCTCATTTTTATTATTTTTCAGTTGATTAATCCTATGAAACACATGGTAACTAACGTAATTTCGCCTGTTTATGGATCTGTGCGTAAACAAAGGGAAGGAATAAATAACCTGCATAAAAAATGAGACCAGGATCCAAGGCAGCACTGGGGTTAACATGACCACTTCCATAATCAAAAGGTGTTGCTTTAACAAGTTTCATGGCTTCTGTATCAGAATACTGCTGTGCTTGAAGAGGCCTGCCTGCTCTGTCTAGTTTTGTAGATGTAGTCATTAAGGCTGATTTTATTGCTGCGGGTGACCATCCAGGATGTTTTTGTTTTAGTAAAGCAGCTATTCCGGCTATATGTGGCGCAGCCATGCTTGTTCCAGATATCATGGCAAATCCTTCTCCTGTCCAAAGCAAGTTAAAATATGTGGACGACACTAGACAAGCACATCCACGCCCCATGGCCACAAGCAAGCATACTCGTATATGTGCTCACAAATTCATTTTAAACTCAAATGAACACTCCATCTAAATTGTACTATCAGAGTAAAGATAACTTACCAACATAATTTGGCTCATCTGTTCCATTCGGACACCAAGCAGCCCAAATTAGAGAACCAGGGGCCAAGATATCTGGCTTGAGAAGATCTGCATCTCGAAAACTAAAATCTTTTATGTTTGGGCCCCGAGCAGAAAATAGTGCCACCTGTGGTGCAGATTTGTGAAGTATGGGCATTAAACCATCTCCAATGCTTCCTTTACCCTCAAAGCTCTTCACTCGGCCAGTCCAATCTCTTGAGGTCGAGATGTTGTAATAATCTATGAGATCCTGGAACATAAAGGACGCATAAATTTCAAATTGCATATTCAAATGTATTGTTGAACATAAAAATGAATTAAAGAAAACTTGGAACATAAAGAAAGCATGAACTTCAAATTGCGTAAATCAAATATATTGTTAAACATAGGGTGGTACATCCATAAGTCCCGTAATAAACAGATCACTATATTAGGAAGTAACAATAAGGAGGAGGAGAAAAGTTTACCATTGATTTGGTAACATCAGTTATGAGAATCCCAGGAATTCCAACAGGAACAGGATCAAACTTTGTTCCAGGTGAAACATTTTCAACCGCCAAAACAAATCCAGCTGCACCAAGGCTCTTGGCTGTTTGTGAGACCTTTTTGATAGATGCAGTGCCAACAACAAAATTAAATGAATATCCACAAAGAAGAATGTTCCCCTCAACCAAGTTTCTGTTCAACAATTCTGGTCTTTGACAGTCTGAAGGATTGTATTTCATCACAGAGGAATCCAGGAGAACATCATTTGCAGAAACCAAGGTATATGTCTGATTAGGGTGTGTTGAGGCTGCAGATATTCAAAGTATGTATTTCAGCTTTAGTGCAGGAGAATCCAGTGAACAAATAAACAATTACCACAAAGACATGAAAGAATTAATTCCCATCTCCAACTCTGGCCATTGAGGTATTCAGGCACCCAGACTACGATGAAGCCAGACATTGATATACTACTCCTACTGCTACCTTTTTTATTTATCGATCATGACCATTGAGGTATTCAGGCACCCAGACTAATCCTCAGCCCAGGGTTCCCGCTTCGGCACTACGCTCTGTGCTTAAGGACATTCCAGGAAAAACCAGGATAAATCCCGTGGTGCCACTGTTGGAAGGACAATACACTACCTATAAATGAGCCTTTGAGATCAAACATGGTTCAGTTATTTTCAGCCCCATTCTGAGATATTTCCTTCTATTCTTGGTAATATTTGAATTGCTTTAGACAAAAGGCCTATCAATTTACCTAATCATAAAAATCTGAAAATGTTTGGTAGTTTCATTATCCCCATCATATGCACATAAACAATTGATCAACCTTTTAGTTTTGTTGTAACTGCTTTTTTTTTCACATTGTTATGAATCCCTTAGCTAAGAGAAAACAAGACTGCTTTTTTTTACACATTGTTATGAATGCCTTAGCTAAGAGAAAACAAGTATCCAAATAATTTCAAATGTCTTGATGAGAACAAGTGACAAACAAAATGACTCCAACAAATATTTCCAATGCAAGAAGGATCCGACTTCGCTTAACAGTACCATATAATGTCTGGCCATTTACAGTCACTCCAAAACAAGAACAAAAAGGCAATATGCATTAAGTTTATGCTAAATTGATGCATGCTCTCGCAATTAGTAATAGAGACAGGCTTCCTAGATATTTTCTTGAAAAAAAGGGAAAGGAGATGATAAAAAAAGCTAGATTGACAGTCCTTTTTTAAAATGAAAATTATCGTCGCAATTAGACACTTATCAAATTGTCATTCATCTAAGATACTGTTAACCTCTAACCTAAACAACAGCTTCAGACTTAAACAAATTGAAAGAGCACAGCCAATGCAGAGCTACAAAATGAAGCCAAGGACAAATTGCCTTCATTCAGGATGCCATTTTAGAAACGTACACAGCAAATGGAAAATAGAAGGATCAGTATCTACTTCCCCAAAAAATATTTGTTTCATTTAATTGCGTTATACATGCTCTGTATTTACCAAATCTTTGCCAAGCCTATAAGATTAAAAGAAACAGAAGAGTTAAGAAACAGTAAACTTACGAGATAAGCCTTGTCCAGCCAAGATTTTTCCATTTCCTAAGATTAGATGGTTTTTGTATCTCCTGTCATCAATTGCAGCAGCAACAGTAGCTATCCAAGGGCTATATGAAACCAAAGTTTTGGGAAAAGGACCTCCATTTCCAGCAGCCTGAGCAACAAATACACCTGCTTTCACAGCTCCAAGAAGCGTGGCATCAAATGGATTTAAAAATGTTGTTTTGGTTGTTGCCGGAGGACTGTTAGGACCAACTGAAAGGCTTAGAATATCTACGCCATCATGAACAGCCTGTGAAGTGCAACCACTGTCAGATTAAATATAATAGGATATGAAGGACTTGTCAATGAAAAAAATTGCAAAAGATTTACAAATGGCTGAAAGGACATTTACTTTAAAAATTGAGAACCTAGAACACATTCATTCATGACTAGGATTAAATTATAATACTCCTGCATCCCTTCACATCACTGGACAATCAAACCAAAGGAACCATGTCAATTAATACACTCAATTTGGCTATGGAAGTAAGCCAACGGTAGTCAAGCCTAATAACCCACACTACTGATATGTAAATTGAATACAGAACCTGACCAAATCCAAATCTTAAACTGCTCATTATATCACAAAAGTTGCTGTGAATTTGACCAGTTTGCTTAATAATTAGAAACATAGAAGATTGGCATTAATAATTGCCCACTCCTTCAAGTTCTTTTTAATGAAACCACAGCAACAATAAGCAACTCTTATCAAATCCCCCAACTCTGTTAGCATAAGCCAACTTAAAGAAAAACTCACCTGGTCAATCGCAGCTATTACATCTGCAACAAAACCTCCAAAAAGCCTGTAGAGTGCCTTATACACCGCAATCCTGAGTACAAGTAATCTTAATTGATATATAAATGGGAAAATCAAAATATCAAGTTGATATTTGCCAAAGAAAGCTATCATCCTCACCTAGCACGAGGTGCCATCCCACTTGCTTTCCCAAATTCATAACCATGGATTCTCACAGGGATGCCATTATTTCCAGCTGCAATTGCCGCAGTGTGGCTGTTATTCAATCACATGAAAAGATAGGATGTTGTATCAGATTAAGAGTTCCTATTTTTGGTTACTCAATATGTTTGAGTCCACACAATAATTCATGCTGAAGAAATTTTTCATTTCTTTGAGTTTTCAGAAGTGAAAGTTGGTCTAATTTTTATGTTGCTTCTTCTGAAAGAAAAATCAGTTTCTTTGGCATTTCAATAACTCTCGTCTCTAGGCAATCCTATATGTTATCTCCTCTTAACATGTTTAATCATTTATATGGAATAATAAGTGTGACTGTTTTATAGCTAAATCTTAACACGATAATTCCCCGTGTAGTTATTCTCCTACCATGGGATTAACCACTTGTTTCTTCAGTCATCAACCAAGAAAAATATTAATTCTAGATATAAAATAATCCTCTTAAGCTCAAAACAGATCAGCATTGGTTAAGCTCAAAACAAATCAGCATTGGTTTTAAAAGACTTAAATTGAAATATCAAATACGCATGCATAATATCTAACCTTCCATGCCCATCACCATCCATGGGAGAAGCAAAATCAATAGAAGGATTGAATGCCCCTGCAGCTATTGCAGCTTCAGCAAAATGTTGGGCTCCAACAATCTTCCCATTGCAGAAGTTTCTCTTAGTATCATGATCAACTTCACATTTCCCTTTGTACGTTATATGCGGCCCATAATGTTCAGCACCATAAGATGCAAAGCTTGGATGGTGTGGGTATATTCCCGAGTCCACAAATCCAATCACAATGTTCTCTCCAGCTCTATCAAAACCACCACCTGTAGGCCAAACTCCAGTTGGAAGCCCCAAAAACTGTGGAGTGTGAGTTGTTAGTCTTCTCACCTTCCAATCTCTCTCAACCGATTTCACACCAGGAGCATGCCTTAAGGATTCTGCCTACTAATATATTGGCATAAAGTCAGGAACTAAAAAAGAAAAAAGGAACATAGAGCAACAACAATTTATGATCGTAAAAGTTAGAAAGCACAGGGAAAAAAAAGAGAGAACAATCTTTCACCTGTTCAGGAGAAATATGAACTGAAAAACCATTTATAAGATGGCGATAGCTGTAGAGCTTCTTGTAAGTACCGTGCTCAAATAGAGAACCAAGAAGCACATCATGTTTATTTTCCAGATACTGAATATAGGATGTGACTTTTTCACTGAAAGTAAAGATGAAAAATCAAAATGAGAAAAACAGAGAACAAAGTTTTGAGTTGCACCGTAGTTATAAAGTAATGGACAAAATGAACCCACAGCTAATACAAAATTGGAGAAAAGCTTCACAATAATTGATTGCAGCTAATACAAAATTGGAGAAAAGCTTCATATAATTGATTGCAATAATTCATCGAATCAACATAAAAAGTAAGATGTCACTACACAGCATCAGTACAGCTTTGGACTTTTTGATCAGTGTCTCCATACAAAAGCTGCATCAATGAAAAAGAGAAAACAAACCATGACTAGAACTTTCTTTTTCTCTCTATTTTTAATGGCAGGCATAACCTTTTAAAAATGGTCAAATGTGAATAAAATGTATATAATGGCAGCAAAAACTTTTATTTATCTCCATAGGTACATAATTGCTTTTAGAAACTATACTTCCTGCCAAAACAAAAGAGTCGCGAACTGGTAATTTTATCCATGACTCGCAAACACTTTTAAGAATTACTTATGAAAATTAGTTATTGAACTGTCTGAATTTGAAGCTCAAAAACAAACACGTAGATCTTAATCCTGTATAAACTTGGACTTGATTAACAATATTCCAATTTATTTAATGCAAGAACTAAATACAAAGCAACTCACACACATGTGCATTACTCACCCATGCATGTTTTGGAAAAGCATGCTCATAGATAATTGAAGTGGTACTGATAGATTCTGATTAATATATAATTAGTATTAATATTAAAATTAGTGATAAATATGTTAGGGTTTTTGAGTACTATATATAGGGACATTGTGGTGAAAGATGAGCAAGGAATTTACTTGTCATTTGGTTAGTTTCGGCTCTTTGAGCTTGGGAGGGTGGATAGCCTCTCGAATCGCTATCTAGGGAGAGTGGTAGCCTCTCGAAAGCCACTAAGTATTTCTTTTTTGTCTTTAGAACCTTGTTCCTATATTTTTCATCTTTGCCATTCAATAAAAGAATTAGATATCTTATCTGTTTTATTGGGTTTCCATTTAGGTTTCTATCAGGTACAGAGGACAACTAAGAGAGGACATGACAAACACTACCTTGCACAAAATAACTTCACATGGATATGAAGAAATAAGTTAGATTTATCTCGTCAGGAATAGCAGACATGAGCCGTATTCCTAACACAGCTCTGACAAAGGCCATGAATGCATAAGTTTGACACTTCTAGCAGTAACATATATTCAATCAACAATCCATGCAACCTTGGTTAATGCATTAGTAGAAATGTACATACACATATACTTCATTGACCATGATATAGGTCTACCTGAAGTGTTGGTGACAGTAACAAAACCAACAATTCGCTGAAAACTAAAAAAAAATAATGAACCTGCCGTATGTCGAGGCATTACAAGATGGCAGCATAAGTTGCCATTTTAGTATTGTTCTATCGCAATACGGAAATAGAACAAATCATAACATACACGGGGAATCAAACTCTCGACCCTTAGCGCTTGACTTGACTCCAGAACAATGAGCATTGTCGAAATTCTACAGAACAAAAATATTTGCAAGAATACCACATTGGCCTAAGAACTTGCAAATTACCTGCTAGTGTCAATCTTTCCATCGGAATCTATTGCAGTGGCTTCAAAGCCGTCCACATCACCTTTATAACTTATGACAGGCTCTCCCTCCATCATCACAATAAAAATTTCAGCTCTACCCACCACCAAAATCGTCATTACTGATACAACTAAACAAATTAACTCTACCATCTTCATTTTCTCTTGCCCCTTCAGAACCTGCTAACAATCACAAATACTCATTTAAATAATCTACAAAATTGTAACGAATTACATAACCAAGATCACAATACAACACAAAACCTATAACACACAAATGAAGATCATTCACATTCTCTTTTCTAAAAATACACTTCCATCCTAATTTAATATGAAATAAAAAACAAAAAGACATTAAATAAAAAAAACTAAGTAGGCAGCGAGTGAGTAGAGTTCAATAATGCAGACTAGCTTTGATTACCATTTACCAAATCGTTGATTAGAAAATAAAAAATAATAAAACCAACATCTATATAATAGAATACAATAAAACAAAATAAAGTGAAAGTGATAGAAGCAACTATAACAAGGAACATTTAGGATATAAGATGGGGAAAAAATAGAAGGAAAAAGTGTGAACCTTTGAGATGGGAAAAAGCAAAACGACGGCGTAATTACATTGACAAAGAAGGTTAATCAAAACAATTGGTTTACAGTAAGATGAGCAGAGATGAGATGAGCGTGATTATGAGTAGAGATTTTAGTGAAGAGTGTTGCTGAATCGCTTCTGTGTGTTATTATTTTTTTTCCACTTTAGAGGAAAGTTGGAGTTACATGGCTGTCATCTTATTTTTTGCCTTTTGTCTTAACCGAAAGTTGAAGGCGACAATTTATTACTAATAATTTCATTGTGTGAGCTTTATGTTTTTGTATTAAGGTAAGCATTTATTTTATGAATAAGTCCATTAAAATTATACAATAAATAGGCAGTTTCATTCCGAAAGTCACATATATAGTGCTATTTGTTAATGATACTTATTGATCAAGTTCTTGTTTCTCACATTAATTAATTTTACGTTTGTTTGGCAAAAATTTATTTCCTGTAAAAAATATTTTTCATGTATTAGAATCTTGTTTTTCAAAATCATATTTTATGATATTTTGTACTCAAATATTTAAAAATATAATGAAAAATATAATTTTATATTTTAGATAAAGAAAATATTTTCTTTAAAAATATGTTAAGAATAATTATTATTTTTCGTTGATTTTTAAGTTGTAATTTTGTTAACTTATTTTTTGTTGATAACAAACGTGGAAAAATTAAGAAAACATTTTCTAAGGAAAATGAATTCTTACAAACAAACAGAGCATAAGTACGGAATTGGTTTTAATTTATAATTTATTAGGCATATATTGTTAATTTTTAAGTGTGAATCAATGTTTTCAAACCCGGTCTGGTAAGTGACCCGGACTGGGAGCCGGGTTATTGGGTCACTAGTTCAACCGGTGGGTCACTGGTCGGACCGAACAAATAATAATTATATAAAAATAATTATTAAATATTATAATTAAGATAAATTAATTATTCAATTAGCAAAATATCTTCAAATTATTCAAATAAAAAAAAGTTAGTATAATTTTAAGTTCAACATCTTTTAATCTTAATAAACAAGTCTAAACCATTATTATTTAGCCTAAGAATGTGTTTAAAAGAACAATTTATTATCGTTTCTCATCTTAAAAGGCGCAAAACAAACAAGTCTAAAATTAATAACATGTATATTATAATCTGAAAGTAAATACAATTCAATAATATGTTTGTATACATGAGTGAGTCATGTAATAATTAATAACTTATTAATAAAAGATAACTTCATCGAACATACAATATGTTGATGAATGATAAAAAAAGATATTTATAGATTTCTATATTTTAAAAAAAAGGAAACAATTGAACAATAAAATATTTGTTATGTAGTTCTACTCATATAAATAAAATAAACATAAACGACAATTATAACTTAAGCAATTTACTACATATGTTTATTTATTTATTAACGACATGTATTTGCACATTCTATAAAATCAGAAAAATAAGAAAAATAAAAAAGAGTTACAAAAACTAAATTTAAAAAAATGAGTAAACATGACTGTGGAACACTTAATTGAGGATAAGAATCGGTGAGATATATGAAACTTATGGTTAAATAAGGATATTTTTGTGAATTGCCGGGTTTTATATAAATTGGTCGGGTCGCGGGTCACGGTCGAACCAGCTAGGTTGCCGGATTTTATCGGATTTTGTGCAATTTCGGTCCTTAACATCAACTCGAACCGGTTTACCGACCGGGTCACTGGGTTTCCGATCCAACCGGCCAGATCGATCCAGATTTTAAAACATTGGTGTGAATTCTAATCATTGGATTAATAACAAAATATTATCAGTGCTATCATCATGTGGATATGACTCGTGTTACGAAAGGGACTGCTTAATTGATATGGACTTGAGCGTAAAAATCAAACAAATGAATCCATTTAACGGATTATCCAATTAAAAATAATAAAAATACGTAAATCATAATTTTATTTTCTTTCCGAGAAAAATAAAATAAAAGAACTCGCAAATATCGGTAAAACTGAAAATAATTTTAATAAAGGAAAACAATTTGTGTGGAGACAAGATGTGTGTAGTGTAGGCTAGTTCTCCCACAAAATCTATACACACTAATCATGGCCCGTGAATTACAGATGGACCAATCCCCAATAACCATTTCATACTATGTATTATTCACAAAAAACAATTGTTTTAAAGGCTTCAATTATTTTCTTTTAAAATGATCATAAGTTTAAAATTATAGGAATGTCAGTGTATTTTTATTCATTTTTGTTTTTGCCAAATTCTAGTTCATCAATTGTATGAATGCCCGATTTCATGTTTTAAAATGCAAAAATGTCACTTTTTTATTTTTTCAAAAAATAAACAATAATAAACAACAATAAACACATACCCTGACATTTTTACAATTATTGTAAACTCAAAATCAGACATTTATATAATTGACAAACTTTGAACTGACATAAACAAAAATGAACAAACATACCCTGACATTCTTACGATTGAAAGCACAAAAGTGAACATTCTCCTAATTTTTTGATCATTATTGACTATAGCAAATCACAATGAAAAGAGTCCAAATCATGTTAATACTAAACAGTATATGTTAAGGTTGAAGAATGGTGGCAGAAAAGGTGAATACTTTTTCAGAGGGAGAGGCGATGATAGATTCAATTCAAGCATTGAAAGGGAACAACACATGTGAGATATGAAGACAGATGTAACATAACAGAAGCTGGTCTCTATCCAATCAACTCCATTTGTTTCCTTTTGCATAATCGTAGTTTCAATAATACATATGGGGAGGCCATGCATTCGTTGAATCAATGCTAGTTTAGTTCTTATCATAGTCCCCATTTCTTTTGCAATGACTCTCATCATGTATAGTAGTTTGTAGACGTATCAATTTTTGACACGATAACACGATTTGTGGGTACACATTTATGACACAAATTGAATTCAATGTTTTAAATGTTTATGCCACAAATAATGACATTTGATAAAAATAACATGACACAAGTACGATAACTCAAACATGAATTGACAGCTCTAGTTGATGGTATCAACTTTTCGCAGCACATGGATTCATCTCCACCTTCATTTGCGTTAACAATAATATAGATAGAGTGTCGATTGTTTCAAGTGTATATCTCTATCACAATCTGTCATAGCAATGCAGTTAAT
>CANYCX010045576.1:0-12720 GCA_948193385.1 Breynia disticha f. nivosa
TTAAATCAACTTCTGATTTAGAAGATATAATTCACCATTATGTATATTTTGATTTAACATTTTCCCTTTCTCTAATCTGAATTTTTGCAGAGGTGTTTGAAGAAGTCTTGGAAATTGTTTCATACATGACATTTTTCTCTCCGACTGTATCAATTGACATGTGGACTTTGTGGCCATTGATGATGGAAGCTTTAGCAGATTGGGCTATTGATTTCTTTCCAAGTACCTTCTCAGTTTCACTTTAATTGTCACTATTTTGTATCTTGTGTGATTACTATGATTTTTCATATATAATGTTCACCTTGATTTTTTCTGGCTTCACTGTTTCTAAACAGTTCCAAGGGAGATGAATTCAGAACACTTCACTGAATGAGACTTCCAAGTACTAATTTCTTGCTGATATGCATGATATTTTGTATTATTGCAGATATTTTGGTCCCCTTGGACAATTACATATCACGTGGAACTGCACATTTTCTCACATGCGTGGAGCCTAACTACCAACAAAGCCTTTGGAATATGATTTCATCTGTGAGTTTTTCATTTCATTGTTTAGTTAATGTAGCTATTTGATCAGAGAGTTAAAAAATGGCTCATAGGCCTAGTATCTGAACCTCATTTTTTCCTTCCAGATGATAGCCCTTTCTTTCGGGCAATTATTTGCTCTGGCAAATATGTTTCCGTTGTCACACTTTTCTAAACTGATTTTGTAGGTCATGGGTGACAAAAACTTGGAGGACAATGACATTGAGCCAGCCCCAAAGCTCATTGAAGTGGTTTTTCAGAACTGTAGAGGGCAGGTGGATCAGTGGGTTGAGCCATATTTGAGGATAACTGTTGAGCGTTTGCATCGAACTGAGAAGTCATACTTGAAATGTATACTTGTACAAGTGGTAAGTAGACATCATTTAGCAATCATCTTTCATTGAGTGACCTGATGCCTGCTTTGTCAATGGAAGTCGGTGCCATGAGGGTTTTAGATCCCATGATAGGCAGTTAGCTGATAAAGGTCATAAGGTCAATGAGGGGAAAAACTCAGCATATCATATTATAAATATTAAATATTCGAACAAACTACAATTACAATGTCACCTTGAGGTTTGTGATTAGAGGATTTTCTCTATCCCATGGTATTTTAGTAAATCTTATGACTCAGCATTCAAAGTCTCTTTGATTGAGATGATATCCTGTTTGGATTTTGGCTATTGAACCATAAATTGGAGAAAGGCTTCTACATTTTTTATGGGGAATTTCATATGTTAGATTTTTTGGCCAATTTTGTTACTTATGAAATGAATTTGCATTTTGAAAGTACACAAAATGTTCTGTTGACCGCTTCAGATAAGGAAACTGAACTCTAGCGAACTGCTTGATTTAACTAGTTCAGTAAGTTGATTTTATCTCATGTTATTCTGTCATATCCGTGACGCTATAAGTAGTTCCTTAATACAAGTTAAACCATGAAGGTGTTCTTGAATCAATTTTAAAATATCGTGAAGTTTCTGAATGTGGAATTTTGTTCAGATTGCAGATGCTCTATACTACAATGCAGCTTTGACGCTTAGTGTACTGCATAAGCTTGGTGTTGCTATGGATATCTTTAACCTTTGGTTCCAGATGTTGCAACAAACAAAAAAGAGTGGTGTTCTGGCAAACTTTAAACGGTAACCAACTGTTTTTTTTTATTTTTAATTTTTCCATTTTGGTGTTATCAAATCATTATTGTTAAGTGTTGTTGACTAGAGTTCTCGGGTTCAATTCATGTAACAAAAAACTATCCAAAATCTGCCTATTGGTTATATTTCAACCTTCAAGTCTAGTTTGAGAGTTGCATGAAAATTGGACTGTGTTTTGTCAACTTCCAGCTTCTTTCTCATCCTGACCTTTATTTTCCTTCAATTGCAAGTCAGTCTTATTGGCTTGCTTCAATTCATGAACTGCATTTGTACCCCTTTTCTAGTCCTGTTGGAGTAGGTTTCTAAGTATTCATATGGTATATGCGCATCAAGCTTTTGTATTTTCTTGATGAGTTAAGCATTTTCCGAGTTACAGGGAGCATGATAAGAAAGTTTGTTGCTTGGGATTAACATCATTGTTAGCGCTTCCTCCGGCCCTATTACCAGGAGAGGCTTTGGACCGTATATTCAGTGCTATACTTAATCTCTTAATTGCATACAAAGAACAAGTAGCAGGTTTTTATCTCTCTATTAATGCTATGGATTTCATTTCATGAATTATTAATACAAATATATGATTAGTTTCCTTGTGTATTGTAATTGGTCAGAAGCTGCTAAGGAAGAAGAAGCAGAAGATGATGATGATATGGATGGTTTCCAAACTGATGAGGATGATATAGATGGTGATGGGTCTGATAAAGAAATGGGAATTGATGCTGAGGACGGGGATGAAGCTGACAGCATTAAACTTCAGAAGCTAGCTGCACAGGTATGGACTTTATTTGATAAATCGATTCTCTTGCAACTTGAATGATTGCGAATAATCACTCATGGCAGTTCAAAATCCAGACAGTGCTTGGTGTATCGATGTCTATATCATGTTTTTGTTTTTGTTTTATTGAAAGAGACCTCTTTGTGGCTCTCTGGCTTCCTGAGAGAGAAATAAGTAATCTGTTTTTTTCATGTTGATGCCTATTAATCTTGACACTGATCATTCAAAGCCTTTTTCCATTTTGATCCATTTCTGAGTGTGTTACAGATCTACTAGCTTATGAACTTCTCTTGGTTTCTTGTATGAGATGCATTGCAACTGTTCTTGTTCATTGCCTGTGACATGGATATTTCAGGCAAAAGCATTCCGCCCTCATGATGAGGATGATGATGACTCTGATGATGATTATACTGATGATGACGAAGAGTTGCAATCACCAATTGATGATGTAGACCCGTTCATTTTCTTTGTGGATACCGTCAAAGGTAAGCATAAGTTTTATCAGTTAAAAATTCAAGTATAGCTCCTCCAAATATCTCTGCAATCTGGATCACTAATTTATTGTTTTTTCATTATGTGAAGCCATTCAAGCGTCAGATCCTTCTAGAATCCAGAATGTCATTCAGTCTCTTGACTTCCGTCATCAAGCGCTAGCAAATGGTGTTGCCCAGCATGCGGAACAAAGGAGAGCTGAAATTGAGAAGGAAAAATCAGAGAATGAATCTGCTGCTAATACCTTGTAATTAAACCACGAGACTTGTGCTTTGTGATGGTTTTACAGTGATGATATCTGGAGTGTCTTTGAAGCATCTTCTTGGTTCAACGATTATGGAAGTCAATGAACCATGGAAGTGTTGCTGTTCGAAGTCGTTGAATTCCAATTGGAAGTGAAGCTTGTCGGGAAAATTGAGCCGTTTCTCGTTTGGAATGAGCATTGTTTGGTGAGGCTGGCCGTTTCTATGTCAGAAGTAGCCTGTCTTATGTGGGGGTTGTTCTTTTCAGTGTTTTTTTTTTAAATTTTATTGGTTATAATTTCTACGAAATTGTATTTTGTTGAAGGAAAAAGTCGTCAGCGATGGCGCTAATGATAATTTTTGGTAATAGGGGCTAGATGATATTCTTTATCTTCTTGTAATCAGAGTTTTGTATGGAGTTATTGGTTTAGTTGGGGTTCTGTAGGGAGGGGCTTGAAAGCAGCGAGCTGTTGAATGTAAACGTTTGAAATTCTTTATGTAATTTTGCCGTAATGGAAAAGGGGAAAAATGGGGTTGTACATTGTACCACGGTTTTTCTTTCGGCCATCGATTTCAGTGTGTTTGAACATGCATTTGCACTGTGTGCTCAACAAATGTTTTGACAATTTTTGCAGTTATGCAGATTTAGGTCAATGCAAATAGGCACTTCCGATGAGGGTTTCTAAGTATTAACTTGCGAAATTTTGACAATTGAAAAGTGTCTATAAAATGATTTTTTCTAAGCTACAATGGGTATAGTATGAGTAAGATATAACATTTATATCTATATTCTATGTCTATATTTCTAACTAGGTACTATTTTATCTATTGAGTATTTATTTATCTCTTGTTAAATTCAATTAATTAACCAATAAAATATCATATTATTAATTTAAAGTATAACTTAATGAACTGATGAAAAACAGGAGGGTGAGATCTGATTTTGATGTCGAGGTGGACTGAAGATTGGAGAGTAAAATAAAGTGTTCTGTTTTGTGTTGGGATAAAAATAAAAAAAACGTATGGAAAAATGACATAATGTAATAATGTGGAGATTTTTGGTATGTCAAATTTTCAACACAAAAAAGTAAAAAATTATGAAAATATTAGGGAGAGATATGAGAATGGATATGGGTAAATGGATAATGTTTAATGAATACAAGTAGATACAAGGGTATGAGTATGAGTATGATACTCGCGCTCATTGTACACTATTTAAAAGGATTAATTACATTGTGCACTATTTTTTTTATTTACAGAAATTTCAATATTTTAATGTTTATAATTAAAGTTTTTATAAAAAGTACAGTTTTTTCTTTTTGTATTACATTCAATATCATTTTTTTTACATTACATACGGAGCATGTTCTTTTGTTAGTTTAACTGTAATATAAACTTTATATAAACTTACGTAAACTTTGTATATGTATAAATTATTTTATACATGAATTTATATCTATTTCTTATATATTTAATCTTAATACAAACTTTTAACTTGATATATATATAAATAGTTTAATATACAAATTTATATATATATATTTTTTTTTTATAAATTTTAAGCTTAATATAAACTTCTAATTTGATATATACCGAATTATTATGTTATTTATTGATTTGCAAATATTAATTTTTTTATCAAATTTTTATTGTTTTAAACTAAATATCAATTTTATTTGAACATTATAACAAATTCGTATATCCTAACAGTGAGAGATATATTTGAAAAATTAATAAATAAAATAAAAAATATTTTATCAATTTAAACTTGTAAACTTTTATACTAAACTTTTATTTTTTTGTAAATTTTGTAAAAATTAATTTTCTATAAACTTTATATACCGCTTTAAAATAGTTGAAGAAAAAAATTAGTATTTTTTATTATTTACGAGAAGACAATTATAGATATTACTTAAGAAAAATTTTAATAGATATACATTAAATCATGTTTATAAACCTCAAATATATAAATTAAGAGTTGACCTAAATATTAAAATTTTAAAACTGACAGTTGATTTCATGTGACTTATTATTTATCAACATTTAATTGATCATCCCAACTATTACTTTAAAAATATGGTAAAAAATACAGAGTTAATGTTGAAAGAAAAAACTAGTCTAACTTCACTTCATAAGAAAAGCATCAAAAAATTAAAACACCTCTAATTTTGTGATTAGAGGTACTGAATGTAATTAAAAGATGAATGGTAAGGTAAGTTTTAGTTTACTACTAAACTGTAATTATAAAAGATAAACTAGTTATAAATGTAATCCACCCCATTAAAAAGGACACTATCTACATTGATCGGGTACAAGTCGGACCAGTACCCATTGGGTATGTAATAAATTGTCACCTCTAATTTAGACGTAGACATTAACTTTAATTAAGAACAAGGAAAAATCAATGTAATCAGAACTGGACCGGAGATCGAAACAGAAAAGAGATTAGGTGGTTGATTTATTGGTAGAACCAATATTTCACTTGTCACATCAATAAATTTTAAAAAATAATAAATAAATATGCATATGCACAAACATGAGAAAATTATTTAATTTTTTGATAATTAAAACTACCTGCTTCATCACTTCATCGATTTTCTATTGGTTTTATACTGATTCATTTGCAGATCAATCTAAAGAGTAAAATCAGAGCAGATCAGACCAGTAGTCGATTCATTGGTTCGACCGGTCTGATTTTTCTAAAACTGGTAAAAATTCCCTTAGAAATACCGTGAGGAAAATTATCATATAAATAAATTGTTAGAAATATAATTTTTTACAACAAAAGTTACATTATTTAGAGTATAGATTACTAATAAACGCTATTTTAAATGTTTAATGTTATAATTATTGATGTTTGATATGTATTTCAAGTGTTTACCATTAGAAGCAATCAATTTATCCATTGTTTTATATTTTGTAGGTTATAAAAATAACTCTGTACAACTTTTGGACAAAATCACGACAAAACAGAGTGAAAGCGTACAAAAATTAATGCCTCTGGTCAGTTTCACGAGCAAGAGAATACTTATGGCTGTAAAAGGGGTCTCCTAAATGAATTGAAGGTATCGTGAAAAAGGAAAAAGAATAGAAACATGGTGTTTACACCAAAAATAATTCGGACCCATAGGTTGAATTAATCATATAGGCCTAATCACCGGTACAGGACTTTCAAACCTAGTTTGATAAATTAGGCAGGAAATTATTCCAGAAATCAAATTGCCAGAAAGGAAATGAATCAAAAGAATATTTGTAACGCCCCAAAAATTATAACTAAAATATTCTAGAAAATGTCGTTAGGTAGTGCAAAACTGCCTGAGAAACGCCTGCCAAAACCGTTTTCCAAACCGTTTTGAAACGAAAAAAGTTTAATTTCGTGTTGACAGAAAGGCAAAATAGCCAGGAAAATGGTTTGGGCAAACCGTTTGACAAACCATTTTGACCTGAAGGGATTTAAAAACAGACGCACGTAAACATTGAAAGAAAAAACCAAAAACCCTAAAGACAACCACCTGACCTATTCTCTTCATCTTACCCTAAAACCCCCTCGTTCTAAACCCTAGAACTACTAGATCTAACCCTAAAAACTTGGTTCAATTGGTGATATCCTTCGGGGTGTCAAAGGTATATGTCTCAAGTCGTGAGTTCGAGCCCGAGGGCAGCTCAGACCTCTGAGAATATACAACAACCCGCCTGCTAGAGTCCAGGAGAGGGGTTGGGGTGATTGGGGCATGGCCCTGTTAAGGAGTGTCAGTGGGCTTGGCCTAGGCCTCTACAATGCTAGTCTTAATTCATTTAATATTCCCATAATAATGATCAACTAGAGATATTTAAAATGTAATCTATTGTTTCGAAGTCCTGTAGACATGTGTCTCACATATACCATCTTAAGCTTTGAAATATATTCAAGGAAGCTCTATCATAAAATCCACAGGAATAAACATTATAAAATAGAAATCCCACATTTTATTAATAATAAGTAAAGAATACAATGTACAGGGCTAGTGCTACACTAACAATTATGTAGGAAAAATGTACCAATTCAGTGGAATGAGTAGTGTGAGTAGAGTTTTGATGAATTCAAACACAAATTAACTGCAACTACAGATCTCGTAATCTTATAACATAAGGGATTTATGATAAATAGTGATGTTTCATATCATGGAATTGTGAAAAATGGAAAGGTTGTTGCATATGCTTCCAGACAACTTTGACCACATGAAATAAAATATCTAGTAAATGATCTAGAAATTACTACAACAGTGTTTGCTCTAAAAATTTGGAGACAATACTTATATAGAGAGACATTTCATATATATAAAGATCATAAAAGTGTGAAATACTTTATGACCCAAAAATATTTAAACATGACATAGAGAAAATGGTTAGAAATATTAAAAGATTATGATTGTACTTTCGAATATCATCCAGAAAAAAAAATGTAGTTGCTGATGCACTCAGTAGAAAATCTAGTTTTGCTTTATTTGGCTTGCCATTTACACTAACGATAGACTTAAAAGCTTTATGAGGTTTAAATGCAAAGCTAGAAGTGTCTCAAATTAACAGTATTAACTACTACATTGGTTGTTAGACTAATGTTATTATAGAAGATACAGGCAACATAGAAGCAAGCTAAAACATGCATATAGTTGATTGAAAAGATTGACCAGAGGATTGAGACACCATTTTAACTGGTGGATCATTTGTTAATGATAGAATTTAGAGTATGGGTGCCCGATATACATGTGACCTACCAAGAGATATTAGATGAAGAACATAATACTCCATGCACTATACATCCAAGTATGACAAAAATGTACTATACTCTGAAACAACATTATTGTGGCCAAATATGAAGAAAAATTTAGTAGAGTTTATATCCAGATGTTTAGTATGTCAATAAGTAAGAATTGAACATCAGGAACATATAGGTAAACTTCAGTCATTACTTATTCCAGTTTAGAAATGGGAAAGAATTACTATAGCTTTTATGATAGGATTACAACATACTCTAAATGAAAAAGATGCAGCATGGATGATTATTGATAGATTTACAAAGTCTACACATTTCTTGCCTCTTAGTGTGGGGATATCTCTGGAGCAACTAGTTAAGTTTTATATCCAAAATATAGCACAATTATATGGAATTACTATATCCATAGTATCAAATAGATATCTAAGGTTTACCTCTAGATTTTGGTAAACATTACATAGTTCATTGGATGCTAAACTAAATTTCATTAATGCCTTTCATTCTTAGACAGAAGTGAAAACTAAATGAACTATTTAGACATTAAAAGAAAAGCTATGATCATGTGTATTAGAGTTTTAGGGATCATGGGATAGGTACATTCCTTTAATCGAATTTTCTTATAATAATCAATATCACAACAGGTAGGTATGGCACCGTATGAAAAATTATGCAAAAGAAAGTGTAGAAGTCTAGTATATTGCAAGAGTAGGAATAAAAATTTTAAAGGCTTAGAATTGGTACAAGAAACCACAGAAAAACTAAAATTTATCAAAAGCAGCTTAAAAGCAACATAAGATAAAAAAGAGTTGCTTTGATTAGTAATGGAATATCATGTATAGAAAAATTCTTTTAATGGTTTCACCCTAGAAAGGAATAAAGAGATTTAGGAACAAAGAAAAATTGAGTCCCAAATACATTAGGCCTTATGAGATCACAGAGTGTATTGATCCTTTATCATACAAATGACACTACCTGTACAGTTGGCACAAATCCATGACATACTCCATGTTAGTATGCTCAGGAGATATATATCTGATCCTACACATATTTTTCCAAAGTCAAATGTACAAATTTTAGAAAACATGACTTATATGGGAGAATTAATACAGATAGTGGACTATAAGATCAAACTATCAAGAAGCAAACAAATATCTTAAAGTTCTATGGAAGAATTATGGTATAGAAGAGGTGACTTGGGATATAGAGGACATGATAAGAAAAGAATATTCATATTTATTCATTAGTAAGTTCAAAATCTTAATTATTTTCATATTATATAGAAAAAAACATATAGAACACATGATAAATATAAGATTAGAATAATATTAAAAGTATAATAAAGTAAGTATCAGCATGTACAAAACAATTTTGAAGATGAAATTCTTTAAAAGGGAGAATACCACATCCCTATCCTAATAGCCTATAAATAATGAAATAGACATAGAAATTTAAGAATAAATCAAATGTATATGATTTAAAATATGTACAATTAAGAATATATGCAAATAATTATATGAAACAGTGTTAAAATTTAAAAGGTTAAATATAGATTTTCAACATGTTGGGCATGCCACTAAACATGGTGGATATGCTCTTAGATAAAGTATGAGCATGATTGTGCTAGTCCATACGGTGGGCGTGTTACTGTTAAATGATGAACAAAATGACCATGGTGTATATTATGGTGGTCGTGTGGCATAGCACAGGCGGTGTCATAAAGTATAATGGTTGTGTCGTGTTGTGTTAAACATAAAAGTAGAAACATGAGGTGGTTGTTTCAAAAATCAAAAGGAAGCTGAAGGCAGAAGAGAAAAGAGAGACGGGAAAATGTGAGAAAGGAGAAAGAAAAAGAGATTTTCAATTTAAAACCTTCAAAGTTAAAACTAACATAATCCAAACATAAAATCGAGGAGGGAGGATGAAAATTCGATGGAAACAGATTGGACAACAAAGAAGGGAAGTAAAATTAAGAGTATATTCAAAAGTTACTGATATTTAGTAGGAATTTTAATGTAGAACTGTATATAAATAGAGATTGATAAATTGGACACTTAAAAAGTTTTAATGTTTATTAATGCATATAGATTATTAAGATGCGTTAGATTATATTGGGTGTTATAAAGAATTTTATGTGGATATATAAGACGAGTATCTAAGCAGTAGAGCCAGAATTTAAAGCTTGAGAAACTCTAACTATCTTAGTTGAGCACATGAATAATCTAACTCACTTAAATATAAATATATACTATAATGCTATACAAATATGTATTTGTTTTGTATGATGGATTGATATGAAAGAATTGGATAAATTAAAGTGAGATAGAAAATGAAGCACAAGATTAATATGTGCAGGTATGTATAAATGTATATACGTTAAATGTTGTTATAATATATGAGATGTTGATTGTTGGTTAATTTTGTTTTTTAATATATGAGGTGGAGATGATCAATTGGAGATGAGCGGATAAATGGAGATGAGTGAAAAATAAGGAGATGAGCAGAATTATGTGTGTGATTTTATTCATCAAAATTATCTCTAAAATATAATTAAAAGGGTCATTCAAAGAGAGAGAACAGAGAGACACCAAAAATCCTTCTTCTTCCTTTTTTGTCCATAATTATATTCATTAAACCAAAAGATAATCATCTCTTTTATTCATCATTTGAATTAAGTAACACAATTTAAGGGACTGCTATAGTGTGCTAAGAACTTTGGTGATCTTTATTTTGAAATATCAAAACTTTCATTGGGCAAGTAAGTGATTTTTTATTTGTTTAAAGTGTAGTACACCCCATTAGTTTTGTTTTTATGCATAAGAATATGGAGGGATCATACTTAATGTCCTTGGAGTTAGAATGTGGTCTTGATTTTGTGCCAATGCTCTAGTTACTCTGATTAATTCACTTTCATATTAGAATAAAGCTAGCAAGGCTTGTAAGGTATAAAAATCATCTCTTTCATATCTTTATTGTAAAGTTTTGATTTTTATCGCACATATTGCATTATTGGTTTGCAAAGGTGTGATATTGGTTATCTTCTATGCGCTTTTTTATTGATAGTATCCTACCGTTAACTTTTAAGACATGTAGAAAACCCAACATAACCTATCAAGGTTGTGTATACTCCTACAAAATAGGAGATTGGATTTTTTTGATTGGTTTTTAAGTTGGAATTGAATCTTAAGCTTGTAACAAGTTCTACATGAGATATGACACAAGTAGATAATTCCTATTCAAATTATAAACCATAATCCTTGATGAACATTTTTATGGTTTACAAATAGGCTTTCCAGTCATGATATACAACTTATCATTCTTTATTCTCTCTCTTCGCTGGTCAATTTTTTAAGTCCTCAAACACTTAGATTAATTTTGATTTAAGTTAAGTGAATCAAAGGCAAATAATATAAAGAATCTAACCTTTATCTTATATGTCTGTGTATTAAGATAGAGGGAAGTCACTCAAGGGTAGTCCCTAATCCTCAACAACATCAAATACACAAAATTCATAAGTAAAAATAGAGATAAATTTTTCTTCACCTAATTCCTTAATAATATGGCATGAAATTCTATTATAAATTGACCTAGAGAATTTAAAAAACCATTGGGTCTTGGTGTTAGTGTCATGTCTAGATCCAAACATTGTCTACATTGAAAGCTGAGGCATTTCATTTTACCTTTTTATTATATATGTGCATAACAATTAATAGAATTTCTTGAATGACAATCTTAATGCTTAAGTTATCATAAATGAGGCAATATATTAGTAGGACCTTCGAAATAAGAGATTTCATTCTAAATATCCTTAGTCGGTCACTGCTATGGGAATAGTCAGTGAATTAAGACTAAAAAGCTCTTTCTGTTAATGCCATAAAATTTAACCCATGAAAATATGTAATTAATTTAGTTGTGGCAAAGAAGCGAATAGTTAGAGTGAAATCAAAGTTATTGGAGAAATTTTGAAAAACATAAGTGTAGAAACATTTGAGGAGACAATAATGTATGTAACTGATATTAGTAACATAGATTAATCATTATCTCCTTACAAACTTAGGATTGATTCCTAGATAACTAATTTTAGGGATGGGTATATAACATATGTCACTTACCCTAATCCCTTGATAACGTAGGTTGAAACACTTAACGTACATTACCTAGGGCATTAATATACATTAGTGATTATTAACATACATTATACACATCAACAGTAATATAAGAAGTTTTAAAACGAGTGCAATCCCTTATAACTCACACATATACACACGTATTCCCTAACCTAAGAAACACCTACAATAGCCCCAAAACATTCTTCAAAGATCTACAACCCCTTTGATCACTCCTACAATAAAACCCTCTAAGACAACACATCAAGGGATGTTAAGAGTTGTGAGAAATCAACTAAAGGTGAACTTTTTAAATTTTTTAAAGTTATTTGTGTGATATGAGAGGAAAAGGAGAAAGGGTGTGATTTTGATGTTGTTTTTGGTATTTTAACTAAGTTAATATGTGTTGGATTATAGTTAGAAAATATGTTTAGAGTTTGAATGAGGTTTAAGGGAAAAAGATGACATTTTTACTAAGAAGGGAATATTGTGACACCCAAATTCGACTACTATTTAAGTTATTACTCATATCTCAAAAGGCACCCGAACTTGGAAATCGAAAGTTTTGATTTTTTTAAATATAATAAATAAAAGAGTATAAGAGAAATCATTTATGTACGTGCGATTTACAACTCAATTATAAAAGGTTCCAATGAAAGAAATCAATAAAAACACAAATTCA
>CANYCX010045741.1:0-10060 GCA_948193385.1 Breynia disticha f. nivosa
CTCAACCCAACTATTATTTAATCTAATCTCGAAAAATTTTCTACGTATTTTTAATACGTATTTTAATTTAAATAATAATTAACTGAGGGTGTTACAAGGTGAGTATATCTCACTATTTGGCTATATTAAAATGAATGATTATATATTTATCGTCAAATAAATTATGAATGATATTGCGTATATAGATTGATTATATGTGAATTGCTACGAATAAAATGCGAATATGACTGTCACATATCGAATCGAATATGAATATGAAATGAAAATGGAAAAGGAAACGAAATGATAATATATGTGCGCATTGGTATGAGTTTTGATATGAGCTATCTGATATGAGTTATATGAAATGAAAAGGGAATCGTAGAAACGATTCAAATGAAATAGGTACACAAAACAAAAAAGGCATTCGAAAAAGGTACGTGAACGTGCTTATGATTTTCATATGATATGTGATATGTGATATGATATGTGATATGGAAAGGTGATAGAAAGGTGATATATGATCGATCATTCGGAGACGGGAGTAGGGAGACAGAAGTTAGGTCCACATGAAAAGGAGGTGGAAAAATATTTTCAAAACTAATAGGGAGAAGAAAGTTAGGATTTATTATGAACGAGAACGTTCAATTCAAACATATACGAATCGAGAACAATATGAGTTAAAAAGAAATGTTTAACGGAAAATGATATACTAAAAAGAAAATGCAAAGGAAAATGAAAAGGATGAAGAATACATAAGTATGAATTGAGATTGGTTTATATGCTATATTGTATTTTACGAAACGAAATTGATTAGAAAGTTTTGTTCTTATATACGACGGTTTACGAGATATTATAAAATGAATTAAAGATTACTCACTGAGCCCACAACTCACGCAACTGTGATGTTTGTTTCAGGTACAGGTATTAGCAGGGGTAGACATTTTGATTAGCAGTGTCAGAGTTTTCTTTTTCTACAAGTTGGAAAACTGCTACCCAATCTACTTCTCTCTCTTTAGCTGATGCCATTAGGACTTTTGCATACATGTTTCATATGTTGTGATGTTGTTATATAGTTTGTATATTGTATGCTGAGATTGATAGTAGATGACTCTGATGTTATCTACAGTTTGTTGCAATAGTTATATATTAATATATGAGATTGAGATATGTTGATATTTGATGTTGAGGTGCATGTTGATTGATATGAAAATGTATGTGAGCATTTCATATACTATTGAATTTGATTTGCAGGGGGAATGCAATAGGTTTATATGAGGGATATCCAAATTATAGCCGTTATATAGCAGCTCTACGTAAAGTATGGACTTGCTGATTAAAGAATAAAGGGTGTATTAGCGTAACACAATGCTTAATCCATGGATGTGTTAACTAATACGATCGATATTCTGGGAATATAATGGAATAACGGAAATTGGAATATCCAACCTATTGGTATGAAGTTAGTGTACGTAACTAAAAGTTAAATAAGAAGTATATGAAAATGATATATATGTGAATGATAAGAAAGATTTTTAAAATATTCGTAATTAATATAGCAGTTAGAATAGGATGTTTTAACATGAGACTGTATCTTCCATATTAATAATGGCAATACCATTCTTGTTGCAGAAAGAGTTAAATTCTTCAAGTAAATTCTTTCATCAATTATCTCTTAATTGTTGACACTGGGTTTTTGTTGTATCAACCAAAACAATTGCTCCATTAATATTGTAATTCTTTTATTGAAGAAAAAATGATAATTCTATTATCAATCCAATATCTACTTCATTAAGTGAGTTATGAACACAAATTCATAGCTTCTTATTTCATCAGACAAGCCTAAAATCTGGGCACGTTGTTTTTTATAAACACCATAATTATACATATTTCAAGAACTTCCAACACTTCTGACCACATACTCAAAAAGCGAACAATGGTTTTGTAATGTGAGTCCCACTAAATCTCACCGAGTCTTACTAAACTTGTTTATTGATTCAATCCTGTGGCACTTGAGATTTCACCTTTTTCTAACTCTTGAATGATCTTATCATGCTGCTTTTATTGTAAAACATATTTTCTTTTGTAAGAAGCACCAAATACATTGGAAATCATGGAGGCATAACAAAAAAAATGACTAACTGCATGAATCTCCTATGCAATAAACGCAACTACCAATTAACGCTGGTGAGCAAAAAAAATGAACATACCAAGAGCAGTTATTTTCGTTCAAAATTAAAGCTTTCAAACCATTAAGTTCACCGTGCATGTTAAAAGCTCTATCATTTCCTTATCCTCTAACTTTTGACAAAGATAATCCATGATTAGTCAAAAATTTATTCATTGTATCCATTAAAGACTCAACAGAAGTGTCACTAACATGTGTTACCCCCATAAAATTCTCAACAACGTCTCCAATATTATTTTCATACCTCAAACATAAATGATAGTTGCTCCTTCACTTAACTATCTCTAGCACCTTCTATTAATATGGCAAAATACTGCTCTCCTATATCATTAATTATAAATGATATTGTTTTGGATGTACAAGCACTTATAGTATCTTTCTGAATTTTGAGAGAAATATGTTGATTTTTTTCTCGATGCATTTTTTGAAACAACATTTGCAACTTTGGAACAACGCTCATTATACGACTTAAGAATTTCTAAGAAATTACCTTTGTAACTTGAGCTTTATGATTCATCATTTAAACAAAAAAAAGGTGAGACATTTCGAAGAAGAAATCAATTCACATCCACACTTGCATTTAATCTAGTCTGATAAACTTCATCTGATTTTGTTTTCCATTTCACATAGTATGGATGATATTTCACCTTTGGTATTTGAAACTGAAATATAATGTTTGACAGTTATTATGAAAACTTCTTGGAGCTCCTACATGTTCTTTAAATTTTTTGTTGCCTTTTTTCAATTGTGAAAATCCTTCTTAGTATAAAATTCATCACCAAATTTGGTTGATGTCTTATCCCCTTAAAAAATACAACAATAAAAATAAAATATGATATCTCTAAATTCATTATATTCTAACCACGAGTAGGTTTGGAACCAATGTTTCTAAAATGCTCAACTTTTGCTTCCAAATGGGGACATAAGATAACTCTCTAACATTGATTGAAAAGACCTTTTAAAATATAATGCAAACTAATTATGTCACTAATTTTGACATCATATTCTTCTATCAGTTTTATTTTGTTAGATCCTTAACATGTCCTCATCATTCAAGTCACAACCCTCCAATCAAATACTTTTATCACACAAATCATTACCGCCATTATTTTCACTGCTCACTAAATTAACATTTGGATCCTTTGAGCCGCTACCGCTAGCACTAATAGCCTCAAGATTCTACGACCTTTTAACTTTTTCAAAAAATCTCAACATATTTAACCTATCCATTATAACACAAAATAAAAACAACACAACAAATCAATGTCATTTTTAATTATAAATCTATTATCATTAAAACAACTCACAATATTAATCAAATCAATTAAAAAGTGCATATGAACCAATTAATAAATAATTTTAAAACATCCTATTCTAATTACCATATTAATCACATATAAATTAAAACTTTTCTTATCATTCACATATATACTATTCTCGTTACTTCTTATTTAACTTTAAGTTACGTAAAGTAACTTCATACCAATAGGTTGGATATTCCAATTTTTGTTATACCATTATATTCCCAGAATACCGATCGTATTAGTTAACACATCCATGGATTAAGCTTTGTGTTACGCTAATATGCCCTTTATTCTTTAATCAGTAAGTCCATACTTTAAGTAGAACTGCTATATAACGACTATAATATGGATATCCCATAACCTATTGCAATCCTCTTGTAAATCAATTTCATAACAATATAGCTCACACACACATTTTCATATCATCCAACATGCAACTCAGCATCATATTTATCAACAGATCTCAACCTCAGAAATCAACATATAACTATCATCACAAACTGTAGATAACATCAAAGTCATC
This sequence comes from Breynia disticha f. nivosa, assembly GCA_948193385.1. Lineage (NCBI taxonomy): Eukaryota > Viridiplantae > Streptophyta > Magnoliopsida > Malpighiales > Phyllanthaceae > Breynia > Breynia disticha. The sequence goes on from CANYCX010045741.1 coordinate 3,995, forward strand.
TACTATTAATCTCAGCATATAATATACAAACTATATAACAACATCACCACATATAAAACATGTATGCAAAATTTCATAATGGCATCAGCTGAAGAGAGAGAAGTAGATCGGGTAACAGTTGTCCAACCTGTAGCAAAAGAAAACTCTAACACTGCTAGTATTGATGTCTACCTCTACTAATACCTGTACCTGAAACAAACATCGTAGTTGCGTGAGTTGCGAGCTTAGTGAATAATCTTTAATTTATTTGATAATACCTCGTAAGCCGTTATATATACGAATAAAACTTTCCAATTAATTTCGTTTCATAAAATACAGTATAGAATATAAACCAATCTCATTTCTCACTTACGTATTCTTCATCCTTTTCATTTTCCTTTACGTTTTCATTTTAGTATATCATTTTCTGTTAAACATTTCTTTTTAACTCATATTGTTCTCGATTCGTATACATTTGAATTGAACGTTCTCGTTCATAATAAATCCTAAATTCCTTCTCCCTATTAGTTTTGAATACATTTTTCCTCCTCCTTTATTGTGGATCTAAGTTCCGTCTCCCTACTAGCTTCTCTGAATGACCGATCATTTATCACCTTTCTATCAACTTTCCATATCACATATCATATCACATATCACATATTATATGAAAACATAAACACGTTCACGTACCTTTTTCGTATGCCTTTTTCAGTTTGCGTACCTGTTTCATTTGAATCGTTTCTATGATTCCCTTTTCATTTCATATATCATATATCGTAATCATGTAAGTACGCGCATATATCATCATCTCGTTTTGCTTTCATTTTCGTTTCATTTTCAATTTCGTATAGGTACGTGGAAATCATATTCGTATTTCATTCATAATCATACGTATATAATCAAACCATATTCGCAATATCATTCACAATTCAATCGCAGATAAATTTATAATCATTCATTTTAATATGGACAAATAGTGAGATATACTCACCTGTCAGCTGAAGTACTCGGACTGGTGTGAACTCACGTCCCGTCCGACTCGGCTACGCTGCCGTCTTATAATATACATCAATCATTTAATAATAACCAATCAACAATTTACCTAAACTTTCCAATATAATTGCCATTTAATGCATGTCCTAGTAATTTCCTTTATTTTTCTTCTCAATTTCGCAAACCCTAGCTGGAACCCTAACCCTTTTTCCTATCGTTATTCAAATCAATAATAACTCAATTTAACGTATTTCTAACTTAATTTCAACTCAATTCTATCTATATTCACTAATTCTAGCAAGAATTAACTCGAAACAATTATAGCAAAACTTGTAAAAACAGCCGAAACTTCCGAGTTTTACTTGTTTCACTTATACAACTGGAGTCCCGACTCAAAACTACGAATGATTCGATAACTCGAATCACTTTTCTAACTCAAATCCACCTTTCTCCTCACAAAATCTCTCCTTTCCCCTGTTTCTCTCGCTCTCCTTTTCTCTGGAGGGTTTTAAGTGAATTGGAAGTTCTGAATGGCTCGAGAAACATCTGAACTTGTATCCTTTTTGCTGAAAATGTTAGAGTACGCGTGGTGGGCATAGGATTACGCGTGGTTGTGCCCACCACACATCTATGGGCCTCCACCACGTGTACTTTCATTTTCCAGAGATTTATCCTTTGTTTCAGCTATTTTTCGTCACCATTTTGTCTCCCTTTATCTACTTGTTTCTAATCATTTATTTTCATCATTTTAATTGTAAAACTCTTCAATTTTATTAAACATATTATTTAAAATATTAATCAAGTGATTCGAGACAAAGATGTTACAAATTTAATATAATTTTTTTATTTGCACTTAAATTTATTATGCCTCTCTTGTGTTTGTAAATATGCCTCAATGAGTTCTTCACCAAAATAAAACACAAGTTTAATCATCTTTCAAATATTAATCATCTCAACAAATAATTCACAAAATTAGATGTCAAACCCACAATAATTCTCATTCTCTATAATGAAACCAATATCCTAAAACAAACATTTAAACCCTAAATTTTTAAAATTTCAATAAATATTATCTTTATCTTGGGATTGGCCAGAATTGAAATCGTAAATACTGGCATAATGTGGACGACTGTTGTCTGCAGTGCTGCTGGCAAGAGATGATCAATGACGAATACGTGGTTGGGTTAGGATGAGAAGGGCTTGTGGAATTGTGAAGTGTTCTGTCCATATTTTTGCTATTAAAATCGATTTTGGAACAAGGGACCAAACGACGTCGTTTGGTCTCTTTATTTTAAAACAATTTAAATGAGTCAAAACGACGTTGTTTGGTCTCTTTGTTTTGAAAGAATTTAAATGAGTCAAAATGATGTCGTTTTGGCCCCAGTTAAAAAACATATCCAGGGGCTGAAACCCTATATTTCTTACCTAACGTTGTCGTCGTCAAACTCCAATTCTTCTTCCTTTTTGAGCTCAGCTATCATCGTTGACTGTTGTCAATCTCCCAAAATCTTCTCCTTTAGTCTCTTCTTAAAACCATGTCGTCTTTACTCCTCGTTACTCCTCATCCTCCTAGTCCCATTTTTAATTTAACTAAAGGTTATAGTAATTTAAAGTAACTTCATATCTACTGATGTTATGAGATCTTTCTCAATTTATCCATTTCCACTAGTGAATACAAGTACACAAAATACCTATTCAACATAAAATCTTTCAAGAAATTTCTTATTCTTTAGAATAGTGGTTATAGTGACATCGAGGGATTTTGACCAAAAAATAGTGAAAAAACTAATTATTTAAAAAATATTTATCAAATTGAGATCTTTTTTGGTCTGCAACTTATCTCATTAGAGAAAAAAATATGTCAATTGACTATTGACATGTCCATTGGCAAAGGTTGTGAACAACTATTTTTCAATAGTTGTCTGCATGCTTTTTTATGTTGGTTGTAGACAAACAACAGTGAAATGTTCGCTTGTTGGGACAATTTAATTGTCCAACAATTGAACAAGTATTCATAATTATTTGTTAACAAATAAATATCAATTATTAAATTAAAGACCAATATAATAATAATTTAAAATTAAGTATTTAATTTCTAATTTATTGATAAAATTTATTTTTTGTAACTAAAAATAAAATAATAAAGTTAATTAGTTGTTTGAAAAATATGATTGACAAATAACTAATTACTATTTAAAATTTATACAAAATCTCAAAAATATAAAATAAATAAAAAATTGTAAAAATATTAGATAAAATATTAAAATATTTATTTCATGAATGTACAAATTAAAAATAAAATAATGAAGCACACATATGTGTTAATTTTTTTTCGAATTTGAAAATAGAATGAAATTGTAGCTATGTTTAAGCATTAGAATTTTTATTAATAATGATAGTATTAAAATAAATAATTGTGCTCTTAATTGCATCAACCTTTCATAGAAGTATTTTTATTTTTTGTAATAATTACAATAATTTTTAATCAATATTAATTTTATTATTATTAAATATTTCATAATAATTTTTTAATTAAAATTAATATCATTTATTATCTAATAATTACACATATTTTATTTAATTTTTTATTCACAAAAAAATAATTATATACTCATTTTTACACAATATTAATGATTATCCAATCATTTATTTTCTTTAATTAACAAACACCATCATTATCCAATCAAACCTCCATCATTATTCAATCAAGCATTGAAATTTGTGTGATTGGAAGGAGGGAGTGATTTGATTGTAGTCCAAACATCATAAATTTAGTCTGCAAAAGAATACCCCTTTTTGGAAATTTTTTTCTCCCCTTAATAAGAATTACTTTTTTATCAACAAAATTTTTGTTTTTTTGGTTAAAAACCCTAGCATCTAACTTTATTTACTTAATTTATAATGATGTGCTTCTGATATGGTTTCAATCCACAGCAATTTTATTTTCTCTTGTTTCTTAATTCAAGTTTTGGTTTATCTGTTGTCGATTGTTTACGGTGGCTATTGTTTAAAGATGTGTCTTTGAATTTATTGGATTCTAATTTTACATAAATGTTGATACTTTATTTAGCAGCATTATTTTTGTCCCTTTTACATAAATGTCAAGTGGTTTTGCTTGACAGTGGTGGTGACTTAGCATTGCTCTTGTTCTCTGCACTTGTCTGGATCTCTTCTTAAGTGGAGTATAATACATATTATTCCTAATTGTCATGTAAAATGTGAAACGGAAAACATTTGGAAGCACTTTATGTTCTAAAACGTCAAAGAAAAAAGAGGGAGTATTTAACTGGGGTATAATATACAAGATGTCGTGATGTATACTACAATAGTTTTATGCTCGTTAGTCTTTGACTACTCTAGGAGTTTTATAACTTTCTATATTGGTTAAGGTTGCAAAATATAAACATAATACACAGAGAAAACTGTCTAAAACTACACCATAACACAATATAATGCAAGACATGTAATAAAATTCAGAATTTTATAATAAAGAAATGATTTTTATACCTTTCCTTTCCTTATCTTTGGTTGTCGAATGTGTTGGTGAATAAAAAACACTTTCGCCTTGAAATAATTTCAAGACTGCCTTCTTGACACCATAAGACCCTAAATGTGATCCTTCCATATTATTGCACACAAAATGTAATTCCTCGAAAAATATAACTTAAATTTAGCGAAAAAGTGTCAAAACAGTGACCGGGAACGCCCAAGGAAAACTGTTCCAAAGGCTGTTCTCCACTCTTGACAGGGCAGGAAAAGGTGTGCTGGAAATGAGTTGGAATGGCCAAGCAAAATCACATGGCATGCCATTCTAGTGGCCATTTGGCCGACAGGCTTTTAAAAAATGACGTGTTTTGAGCGAAAGGAAAGAGAGAAAACATATTTTATGAACCCTAGCCGCTTCTCTCTCGATAGAACCCATTCCAAACCATCAAGGAAACACTCCAAACTTTCCCAAACACCAATCCCTACCCCTTTTCTATAGATTTTCATAAATCCCACGTCGGAACAAAACCTTGAACGAATCCTAGGTTCTTAGGAAGAATTTCAGCAAGGTAATCCTTAATCCTAGATTAAATTTATGTGAAATGGAATGGGTTTTGTGTGGTTTTTATGGGTAATCTTGAATGTGTAAGGGTTTAGCATAATCTTGCGAATTTTAGGCAATCCTAATGGGGGTTCATGACCCCCGTGGAGCTGCCGTAATGGGAGAGGTTGAGTTGGTGCGTGAAGCGTTCCAAAGCTGGTGGGGTCCACCAAATGTGGGCCCCACTATCAAATAATTTTATTTTTTTTTATTTAGAACTGTTGCATGTAATGGTAAATTTTTTTTGTGTGTATAAAATATGTTTGTGTTGGTTAATTTTTTCACTTCCTTCTTAAAACTTCTCTCAAAGCAATGGACTCCAATTCTAATACACCATTTCCTCAAAATTTAAGCAATAGTAATTTTGAGAATTCTCAAAATCAACTCAACCCTTTTTTCCACCAAATTTATCATATCCATACTTTCCACCAAATGCACCAAATAATTTTCCATATCCATATTTACCACCAAATGCACCAAATAATTTACCATATCCTTTTGATCATTCACAAATGCAAAATATTCAATTCCCTATTTTTCTCAAAATCCAAATCTGCCAAATTTGGATGTTGCTTCTCAAAATGATCCCACAAATACAATGGGAACTGATACATTGTCGAATTCTCCATCATTGTCTACACAACTAATGTGTGAAAATATTGCCCCATCTTAAAAAAATGAACAAGGGAAAAACCAAAATCATTCATCATCCTGGAAAATAGAAGAAGAGATAATGTTTGTGAGTGCTTGGCTCAACACTTCACTTGATAGTGTTGTTGGCACTAATCAAAATGATGTTGCATTTTGGAAAAGGATTGCCAATTATTTTAATGAGAATAAGAGAGATAGTCTAGAAAGGGATTTTAAAAGTTTGAAGATTCATTGGTATTATATGGTACCAAAGGTTAATGAATTCAACCAAGAGTACAACCACATTTTGGGTGAACACCGTAGTGGATGGAGTGATGATCAAGTAAAAGAATGTGCTCGTGAAAGTTATTATTCTA
>CANYCX010045944.1:0-15373 GCA_948193385.1 Breynia disticha f. nivosa
CGGTCAGGGGACAGAAGTTTTTGAACTGGTGATTTGCCCTTCTCATTCTTTCATTTATTAACTTCTCATTAGACCTCCATTTATTTGTACAAATCTGGTATTAGCAATGCTCTTTTTGTTTGAATTTTAAATATTTTACGACTTTCGTTGAAAAATTATTCGGCGGAAATGCTTGAAGTTGCTGGTATAGGTTAATACAGCATTCTCCATTGGACATGATGTCAAATCCTTAACTATAAGACTGCATCTAACCATAGAAGCTGTTGAAATTTTTGTTTTCTTTATAACCAAATTCAGGTTATGGACTCGAGAGGAGAAGGAGATTGCAGTGGTTTCTCACAGCGGATTCTTATACCACACGTTAAGTGCTTTTGGAGATGATTGTCATCCATCTGTCAAAAGTGAAATCTGCACTCAGTAAGTGATTGACAAGCACGTTTTTTTTTAAATTTTTGTCCAATTTCGCCAGTTTTTTGTCAGGATACTTGGTTTTTCTTCTCTATAGTAGTGAAATGGAGCTGATATCTTTTTATGCAGCTTTGCAAATTGTGAACTTCGTTCAGTGGTCATTGTGGACAGAAGGTGAGGAATAATACTATCAGTAAATCATGCAAAAAAAAAAATTATAGCTTCCATTTATTCTTTAAGAAGTGATAAGTAAACTGAGCTATTGTATTTCTTTGCATTTCCAGTATGATGGGTTCGGATCCTGCAACAACCAACTATCCCGGAAAGATTCCGAAAGGGCTTGATCTCCCGAGCGATGTTGCGGACAAGAAACATCCGGAGAAAGCAGCGTCAAACTGATGATAGCCTCATCGGAGAATTGTAATTCATTTGTGGAAAGCTAGATAGTGCAATTTATACCATTCTTAGGCCACATGAATGCCAGTGGCCTGGTACTAGGAGATACTGTAGTTCAATATCAATTCTTCTAAGCTACACATTTGGCTATACCAAATACGTTTTAGCATTTCATTTTGAAGTTGTATTGGTCTTTTGATTATGTAATTGAAGCATTTCCATTTTCTTTGTCAAATTTGAGTATAACTTTGCGGCAGTTTTTTTTTTGAATCATAGTCAGATAATAATAACTTCGCAAATCCGCCGTCAAAGCAGCCACAGTACGCTCAGGAGTTCAAGCCCCCAAACAAAGCGATCTGGAAAGGAGCTCGCTACCTTTGACAACAAATAAGCAACAGAGTTCGCAGATAAACACAACTTGCACCTCGCTAAGAGTTGCCAATATAAAAATACAATCAGAAACCACAAGACCAAATAGAGAATTAAATTTTAACCCCTCCAAAATAGCATAAACCGCCACCGCGCAATCAGACTCGATAATCACATTCCTTCTTCTTTCTTTGACCCAACACAACGCCTCTCTAATTGCCATGACTTCTAACACCAAGGAATCCGAACTTTGCCTATATCTTCTCATCACCCCTCCCACAAACTTGCCTTTTTCACCCCGTCTTGCCATGCAAGTCGTGCCCCACTCTTCCGTGCAAGAAGCGTCGACATTAATCTTACACCAACTTCGATAACTTCGTCACCGTTTCATTGCTTCTACATGGTAAGATAAGATTTACAGGTCATATCATAAATGCAGCTGGTCCATAATCACAACATTTAGATACCTCATCACGTTACTTGGAATTGTCGATATTAGAAACCAGTGGAGTTGCATCTTTCAAGATGAAATATGCATTTATTGTTCAGTTATTTCTGTCCCGAAAGTTCTTTTTCTGTGCATAAGATTTTTATTCTGTCTTCTATATTCACCTGCCAAAAAGATACTCCCCATCATTTTAATAAATTTTTATATAAATTGTTTAAATAAAGAAAAAAATATGTTTTTTTTAAATAATTTCTATTTTTATCGAATTAATATTTTTTATATGTAGATATATTTATTGAAATAGTTATTATTCTATTAAAAATAACTCATTAAATAATAGCGATTTTTGTAAAATTACATAATAATTATTACTTATAACTTAATTGTTAATTTCTTAATTTTTATAATTTTTAAAAATTATTTCATTTGTCCCAAAAAGACACACAAAAATAACATTTCAAATTTCTCAAAATAATTGTCACTCATTATTTTTTCATATAATAGTATTTTTTTAAAATATAATCGTAATAATTTTTATTTTATTTTCACATAATTATACTGTAAATATATTCTAATCGTAATAATAAAAAATAATAATTATTTTATTTTTCGTAATCTTTGTAATGAAAAATAGTCTTTTTCAGACAAAAAGAACGCGTAAATATGCTCTTGTTAAAGCAGTAGGTTCTAACCCGGGTCTTCATGTTTGGGGTCATCTTGCCCCTAGTTGTATATTGACTGCTCTAGCCTCTGAATCTTATGAATAAAATCTTGATTTATTGTAAAAAAAAATGGCCAAGACTATATAAATGGTAGTCTGTCTATGGCATTGCATTAGTATATTACAGTTCATATCATAATATCATTCTATAAAACCTGTCCAAATCCATATTTCTCTTCTGGATAATATCATTGCATTTCTTTCTTGCGCCACCTGTAAACTGAGTTCGTTGTCCTCATTATCTGGCATCTTCTCTCCTGTTTTAGCTGTTTCTGCTGCGAAGCTTCTCACAACTCTGCAATGAACACTTCATTTCAGTCTCCACACACAATAGATCAGCATCCTTCTCATAAAATTCTTTATCTGGTATGGATTTGCACTCCTTCTCCGTTTCCCATGTTATCTTCATCTCATAATGTAAATAAGAAGCCAACGACAGGAACACTAAACTGGCTGAGGATGTGTTTCCAGGTGAGGCATGCACAGGGTATTCACAATGTAGCAAGTCAAAATGATCATGATGCTTTGTTTTCTGATGAATATCTCGATGCGCCACTTTCACCTCTCGGCTTGGAACAGGTTCGAATATTCATTCGGCTTTCGACCATTACATTTCGTCCAGGATTTTCAGTTTGGTTTTACAGTGTTCATGTGAATTTGAAACAGGTTATCAATCTACGAGAACAAATTCGATTGTCTGGTCTGTTTGACAGGATTGATTTAGTCATCACTTCCCCTTTGTTAAGGTATATTAATCAAGACTGATTGTTTTTCAGATCCTAAAGAATATTTTCAGTCACTGACACAGCTTTGAGAAAAAAATCCAGGGCAATACAAACAGCTATCGGATTATTTGGTAACGAAGGAGATTTTGATGGATTAAATGTGCATCAAGCAGGGAAAAATCATACGGAGAAAAATAGTCACTGTGATCAATCAACCCCGAAGTGTCCACCAATTGTTGCTTTTGAGCTTTGTCGAGAACGATTGGTATGTCTAAATTTTGAAAAAATTACTCTTAAAAAGTGAATATATACTAGATTTTGGAGCTTATAATTTGTATGGTTAGAATTGAAAGTCGATGTTCGTGGATGCACTGCAGGGACTACATCCATGTGATAAGAGGAGAAACATTAGCGAGCATAAGCCTCATTTTCCTTCGGTTGATTTTTCTTTGGTTAGTGTTAATTTCGATCATTACTTCCAATTCCACTCTCAACTCATAACTTGTAATTAAGCTCGATGCAAAGGGGGTAATGTAGTTAAAGGTTTTCTGCTTCTGTGTAGATTGAAAGTGATGAAGACATCTTGTGGAGGCCTGATGTTAGGGAGACCGATGAAGAAATTGCCGTCAGGGGCTTGAAGTTCTTGAATTGGTAGCTGAAAATTTCTTCTCGATCTGTTTTTACGTTTGCGTTTGAGGCATAACAACTTTTATATATGCAACTGTGCCTTTTTTTGAACTTCAAACGCAGCTCTATCCTAACATTGAAGTTATCTGAATATTCTTTTTACCAGGTTGTGGACACGCCAAGAGAAGAGAATTGCAGTGGTTGCACACCATAGATTTTTGGAGCATACCTTGAAAGCCTTGGAATACGGAAATCAGCCATTACTGAAAAGCAAAATGATTAGAGAGTAAGCAGCATGACAACTTCCGTTTTCTTAAATTCTCGAACATAAAGCTTTAAACATCACACAACTGACACTTTCATACAGCAACGTCATGCTCTGTATATATGAAAAGAGTAGTTCTGACTTGATAATTCATCGTTTACGTTACTAATGTTGTAATCCGATGTGTAGATTCGATAACTGTGAGCTCCGTTCGCTGGCTATTGCAGAGAATATGTAAGTGCTCCCTTAAGATAGAATGGGAAAAAGGAGTGCCTTGGTACAAATTCTGATGTTCTGCTGTAAATTTGCAGGTGTGTTATTGATGAAAATTGGCAAACAAGTGCGGATGCAGAAGAGAACATATCAAGAAAAGATGGAATTTGATGAGATCAATTTTATATTGTGGCGTACGTATCTGTTCCCATTCATTTGCCACGTACTTGTTGGTTTCTTGAACGGAACAAGTAAATGTGTAGCACTGTAGTGAATAGTGATGATCTACAGCTTACGGTTATTGAATTGAAGGTGTAGTTTTAGGTTTGGATTATTTATTATAGTGTTGTTTAATTCTGGTTGTTAATGGAGTTTCAACAATAAAATGGTATAAAGTCAAGATATGGATTGATTTAAGAGTATGGTATGGGACATAGCAATATTTGATTGATGGTTAGTTGGATGACGAGAGCAATGGAAAATAGGATGCTGCAAAGAAGATATTTAAATTACCCATCACCGTGTTGACGGGAGCGGCCAATGACGGACTCAGGAAATTTTCGTAGTAGGGACACCGAGTGATTAAAAATATGTTAGAGATTATAATGATTAAAAAAAATTTTAATACAAAGTACAAATTACATATAATACAACACTAATTTTTCCGTAGCAATGGAGACAACAAATTTCTAACCTATTCATTAATCCATAATAACACAAAGTGTGGAACTCATTTTTAAAACATAAATTTTGAATATTATAATATATATTTCATAAAATGACATAATAACAAATAATATGAGAAGTATAAACTATTTTACTATCCAAAATCCTCGTCCCATTTTCATAAAACATCACACAAGAATTATTTACAGCAGAAAACGTTAAAATAGTTTTGAAAACCTTCAAAAATATGTACAAACTATCCAAAACACTCAAAATGTAGAGCTCGACCTTAGATGATATCACTCTGGAAGTCAGATCACAGCAAAAACCTGTTTAGCAACAGCTATCTACGTTTTGCGCAACATTTATACAATACAGAATAAAGGATGAGTATTTTTCAATACTCAGTAAACTCTTAACACCATTTAACATATATTAAGCTTAAATATACCCCCGATCAAATATATATTCGTTCCTCTCGCATTTTCTCATTTAAAAATGAAGCGAAGGAAAAATCAGAACTCAGCACGGGGTCGTGCTGAGCCAACACGGGGGCCTTTTTTACTTCTGATCTTCCAAAGAGCACAGGTCGTGCCCCTTCAAGCACTAGGTCATGCCAGCAGTCTGTATTGCACATTTTTCAGTTGTTTTACATCAAATTTAAGTGTAGACAAGTTTGTATAAATTCCAAACATACCTAACAAGTTTCTTTAACCATTTTACACATGTTTACACTTAAAAACTTACATAAATTACTTTTATACATCAATTGTCAAGGTAAGTAAGCAAACTTGCATTCTCATTACCTTAGCATACTTTCAAACATTACATATCTTTCATACAATAATCAATTCCTAATCTATCCATCTTACCTCAAGTAAATCATACATTTAACATTTCAAATCAACATGCATACATTCATTTAATCAACCTACAACAAGCACTTGAACATTCTTTAATCCAAACATCAAGCAAACATATGATAACACATTCAACCATCTACCATAATCAATAATCAACATGTTATCAATGAATGTTAATGCTTATGATGCAAATACATTTCATACGAATGTCATTGCCCCGGGGTCTTCTTTTCTCATTTCACTTTTCTTTCTTTTCTTTTCTTTTTCTTTTTCATTTTCTTTTTTTTTTCTCACGTCTCTTGGACAGCATCGGTCCTCAACCGGCATCGATCTCTCACCCGGAATCATCTCAGGCCTTGCCTGTTTTTCTCATTTTCTTTTCTCATACCGTGTCACATGTAAATGCAACACTATGAATGTCAATGCACTCATATTCATTTCCATGTCAAATATGCTCATAAAAGCCAACACATGCTTTACATAGAATTTAAAGTAAAACATGTCTTATAATCATTTTCATATTAACCATAAATCAATCCATGTAAAGGAGCATACTTAACACATCATTTATTAATCCCTTCATGCCCATAACATTCAAATCACATTTAAATTCACAATTATCAATTACTTGTTCGTAAGAACAAACATATAAAACATGAATATTAACATATAACTTAAATTTATATCAAACTATCGTAATTAGTAAGTGTAAGATACTTACCTCGGCTAAACGCAAACTACCGCACTCGAACGACACCAACTAAATCAATCACAACATCGTACAACTCCTCCTATACGAATTAATCGCACAAACAATGTTATTTAACCTTAATTACAATGATTCTAACTTAAAATCATTAATCTTTCTTTTAAAACACCTATTTCAATCCTTTTAGTAGCCTTTATTCTTACAAAACTCTTGCTAACTTCAAGTATCTTGTGATTAACAGGCTCTAATTTTTGTTTAAGGGTTATAACATGTACAAGAACATCAATTATACTCTTCTCTAATTTCAAATATTAATTTCACTCTTCTTAGTAGCTTCCAACATATGAAATCCTCACTAAGACTATCCAAAACATGTTTTACATGTTCTAACTTTCAAATATAATTTAAATCAAGTTCATTTCCACCAATTCTACCCTTTTCCAACCTTAATTCCAGTTTATCACATACAAATTCTCAAACCCTAATTCATCTTCAATCAAATTTCAAGAGAAAAACTAGCAAAACTACTCAATTTCACTTACCTTAGTGTTCTTGGTGATGAATCCGCAAGAAATTGAGTGTTTCCCACCTCCTATTAACACTTTTTGATGATTTTAGGGTGTTGGATCGAAGTAAGAAAGGTTTTGTTTTGTTTTGAAATATGTCCCGAAAGTGTTTGTTTTTAAACAAACCACCCCGACACGGCCTGAGGCACGACCAGTGCCTCAGGTCATGTTGACAATTTTTTTCCATTTTTCGGATTATTTTAATTGCCAAATTTTCTGGGTTTGACATATGAGCACGAGGTCAAGTTTAGCTAAGCACGAGGTCGTGCTGCACTGCTGTTTTGTGCGTTTTTCTTGAGTTTTCATCCGATTTGATTCCGTTTAAGTCCATTTCTTGTATATTTTTATTCCGGCCAAGCCTTTCCCTTATTCCTCCTCCAGCCTTGTTGGTGCCCCCATCACTACACCGCCGCCGGTGGGGGCACCAGGTTGTTTCTGCCAGACGGAACCCCTAATTTTAGGGACTTCGTCGGCGCCGGTGGGGGCACGAATCCCCACGGGCACCCACCTAGGTCTGTCCCTGACCCAAGGGGTAGTGGTCGAGTAGCAACCGACCCCATGCTAGATGTCTCGCCTCGGGTCCGCCCAGGTTTGATTCTTGGCGTTGGAGCACTCCCTTTAGGTAGCTCCCAAGCCTCCCGGAGCGGTCTAGATTAGTCAAGGGTCCAATGTGGTTCCCGAATACCAGGTGGTTTCGTCAGAAACGTCGTACCAAAAAAAACCATGTTGGCGGGACTGATTGAGGCTTATTGAGCAATATTTGATCCTACACTGATTAGGAACAGAAACAATGGACAACTGTACTAACATTATTCTCGTTCTATTTTCGTCATTTTTAATTTCAAATTGTTTTGTGTTCCGTCTTGTTTGGATTGGATCCGATTTTGCGATATGATTTTTTTTTTACATCCGTTTTTTCACATCTTATGGTCTGTAGACTCCAAGTTTTCTATAAAATTATTTTTACCAATAATTATCAGTAGTTTCTAAAAATTTTCTTTATCAAATATTTCGAATATGCACTTTCGTGAAACACTAAGTTTTAAATAAAGACAAAATAATTTTTTTTTTTATTAAAGTTATTTTTTAATATGTGTGTCTATTGTTAAAAGAACACTTATTTAGTAAGTGAGGGAGTATAACTCCACTGAATAAATGTTGAATAGGTAATGCTGCATACATACAACACAACTGTATACATTCACTTCTTGCAAAGGCATCATCAAACTATAACATCAAGAACCAGAAAGCTTCATCATATCACAACAAAATTGGAATCAAATTTTCACCTACAGAACTGCATGTAGAAGACGGTTTACAGTTGTTACGAAGCTCTTATCGGCAAAATTATGATTTCCATACAAGCACAAAACCAACCAAGACAGACAACACAAGGAATAAAACGGCAGCAATGACATTGAAGTTGAATTTCTTCATGCTTCTTCCACTTTCCGAACTTGTTGTGCCAATATTTCTGCTATTTGCATAGTTAGAAGGAGACCTACTGAAGGCCGCAACATCCCAAAATGATTTTATGGTCAATGAAGGAAGTGCTTTTTCTGGTTCGATAATAGTTGAGGTATCAGTTCGAGCTTCCATGGACATTAATTCAATGCAATGATCTTTTAGTACCTAAGAGACCATCAAGACAAATCATGAATCAGTCAGTTAATATAGGCTTGTCGAAACTTAAATGACTCCAAAAGCCAAATAATGTGTATATGGATACATCATATTTCATTGTAAACCAAAAAAATAAAATATCATATTTCATTGGCAAGAACCTCGAGAGTTTCTGATGGTTGTAGATAGTCGCAGATGTATATGCCAGTTAACCAAGGAACAAAGACTCGTCGAGGAAATTGAAGACAGCAAGGCTTCCTGAATTAGTATAACAAATACATGGTTATGCATTAACTTCACCAAAACATCCCCACCGGATAAAAGTAAGATGTTAGAATCAGTAGGCTGTGAATAGCATGAACACTGCAATTGCAATCGCACTTTTTTAATTGCCTACACACCTCAGTAGCCGAAAGACAGATTTGGAAACGGGGTACTCAGCAAGTTTTTCTTGGCTTACTTCCACGCTTTCATGATCATTTCCACTAGCATCTTGGTCTGCTTCATCACAAATGATATCCAGTCTGCTCAGAAGACTTCCAATGATATCATCCTAAATGCAAAAAAAAAAATATCCTTAATCACAAAAGTAAGAACAGCAATGAGCAGTTTTACCCACGTACACAGCAAAAAAAAATATGAACAGACAGGGTTCTTAAGAAAACAAAACAATCTGTAAAATAAGAGATATTTTTGCCAGACTCAATAATAAGCTAAGGCATTCCATCTGGAAGAAAGTGAATCCACCAAGTGTGAAGCACCGACTAAAAGGAACTCCAATTCTTAGAAAGCCACACAAAAAGAGTTCTCCAACTTGATATACACAAAACTACCCAAGTATTTGTTCCTTACACAAAGTAAAGCTTCTTCTTTCATAAACACAGGTTGAAGAGTAGTAACTCAGGTTGAAACATCGTAATAAAGCTGCGTGAGGATAAAGTATTCCATAATAATAAAGACATCTATTAATGGATTCATGCATTCAATTTATATTAACAAGTCACTCAATATGAACAAACAGTTAAGAGAATGTCAGGACTTCAATATATGATATGTTTCAACAATCATACATATGGAATGGAATGTGAACGGCAACTCAGTAATTTTGGTCTTCTTTTCCAAGAGTTAAACCTTATAAATTATTGAATACCTTTATATCAGCAACAGCCTGTGAAACAGGTTCTCTTGAGTTAGAGTATGCATATGAACACACAGTACCAGCAAAGACAAGAACACCAACAACTTTTTTGCTGCATGCTTTACAAAAGGAAAGCTCTTCGTTAGATGCCTAGTCTAATTCAAAAGCACCCAGGATAATAGCAAAATAAATCTCCAACACAATCTAAAAAATGCCAGCACACCTTCAGCAGATGGATTCTTCGTGAACGGAGAAAGCAATTCAACTTCATGCACAGAATCCGTCGTGCACTGCTCATCACTAATACTCTATCACCAAAAACCATCAAACTGTTAGTTTGATCCTTTGGGCTTCGAGTCACTAACAACTGACAACAGTAATATGCAAGAATAGATACTGGACAGATGTTAAATTTCACACAGCAACTGACTTTACAAAGATACAAAAGAAAAAAAAATGGACCAGAAGTGGCAATCGTACACTGTTCTCACCAATTTTCCATCAATTATTGCCCTGGCACCTTTTAGTTCTTTTGCAAGTAAAGAAATTTCTTTACGAAGAATTGCACTCATTGTTGGGTCACTGGATGCATTCTCCTGATACACAGGCACCCTGACAAAAATAGCTTCATGGATGAATAGTGAGACAAACACAAAGAAGTAGTAATTACAGAGAGAAAATATCTTGCGCAGTTACCTAAGTTCAAAGTTATATGTACATCGATATGTTTGAAGAGCACTCAAGACCTTTCCCATCTTGAAATCACAAGGCCGTATGCTGCTTGATGTTATATTTGAAGACAACATACAATTTCGACACGTCCATCTACACATATAAACTAGAAAGCATATCTACAAGGAAACTACACTGTCAAAGGACGCGATGAGCAAAGTTAACAGTGAACATAAAGTACCTCCGCGGGCTATAACATATATGAATAAGCAATCTTTCATCCCAATCAGCCTCCAATATGGGCGCAGCTTCTGCAACAGCCTTTACTGTCTGCAAAAGCTATTCCGTTAATAATAACTTATCAGTTGAAACGTATCAAATAAGTCAACCAAAGAAAAGAACTGGTATATGGTAATATTCATAAATATGAGGAAAAGTAAAATAAGTTACATCACACATTTAGTGTCAAAGCAGCATTGCAAAAGTCGTGATATATGACCAACACTACAAGTTAAATATAACAGCTATCAACCAATAAAATATAAAAACATTGTTGTAAAATAAAATGAAAAGAATAGCTGGTGCAGAGCAAGGGTATCTGCAAACAACTACCGAACGGCCTAAAAAACTCGAAAGTTTCTAGTAGTCGGAGCATAATTTATCACAAATATTAATCAGGACAATTTAAAACATAGATGTTATCCTAGTTTTCATCATCATCAAGCAAATCATCAGGCCCTTCATCAAATTTTTTTCCTGAATCTGCCCATCATCTTCCTCTGCATCCTGACTTTCCTCTGAGTTCTTCCTCGTCATTTGAGTTCACAAAAAGGAACCGTCATTTGAGTTCCAGCATCAAGGGTCAAACACCAGATACATAATATTGATCCCGGTCTTCCAAATGATATTTATGATCAAAGTGGGAATGAGCTTGAACTTGCTAGACCTGTTAGGCAATTATGCCTATCAGTCACATTAAATAGAAAACCAATGCAAGTGTTGCATCAAGAGTACTTGCAGCCTCAACAAGAAGCTTTCCCACAATGAAGCGCCTGCCAGAACACAAACGACGGTTCCTTTTTGTGAACCCCCACCAGGTCTATCATATTATCAACCTCCTCTCTAAGCAAAAAAGGTTTAATTTCTTTATAGCTGGGAGGTTTCAGACCGGGGCCATATTGACCTATTGAGTGAACTACCATGGTAAAACTTTTCATGTTAACGGCATTAAACGGTATACCAGCATCATACATTCACCTAGCTACGTCTCTACATGTTCTCTCCCTCAAAGTATTCTTGAATGCCTTATATATTGTCATCTGCCTTGTCTTTTGCTCAGGTTCCATTTCACATAAATCACCAAAACCCTTTTGTTTCAGTTTCTTCACCGCAGAGTGACAATCCTTGCCTCTATCAGCAGCTCGTTTTCTCCTTGAAACATAACTAATCAACAATTCGTTTTCTTCACAATCACCATTCTCATCACCACTATCCCGCATATTCAAAACATCACCATTCTCCTTAATTCCTGCCTTTTTGGTCATATACTCCTTAATCTCCATATTAACATCAGGTGGGGACTCATAACACACCATCACAACTCTAAACCCACCAATTAAATGCTGCTTAAGCCTATAAACTCCTCCTTTAGTCACTTTCCCAAAAAAATTACACTCAAAATCATTCGTATTAGATTCGTCCACCACAGGCGCATACTTCCAAGCAGGATTTTTCCTATAACTATTACTACCCATCCCCATCTCAACCCTCAACCAAAATTCTGCACCAAACAATTTTAAAACAAACGAATTTCACTTATGCATGAGGTAAAAACATAGTTAAAATAACAAAATGAAGGATTGTGAGCAAAACAGACCTTTCACACGACCCTGTCCCTCGCGGGAAATGAGCGTGAAAACGGAGAATTGAATTAAGTCTATATCTAAACCGTGCAGTTCACTTACAAATCAATGGACATGATTAAATAATGTAGATCAAAAGGTCAAGAAACGAAATAACTTGAAAAAAAAAAACTCACTGTTATTTAATCCAGGTGCGTTGCCTATTAAAAAGGAAAAAAAAAACACAACCTGGCAAAGCGTGATGGTGGAATTTTTGAACGAGCTGTCGCTCACCCAAACATAAACCCCAACGACGTTTACTCCACCAACCAACATTCTAGAAACCTGACGCGCGTGTTCAGCAACCCAATCCACATCTATCACCAAGGAAGAATCAAGGCTTTGAGATTTTGATTTCGATCCTTTTTTTGCGGGCACAGAATCGGTTAAGGAGCAAGCAGGTAATCCGGCGTCGTTTGGTGGAGTTGGGATCAAATCGAAGATGAATCCACGGTCTAAGGCTGAGCTTAGTTTGCCTACGGCTAGGCCTACCTGAAAAAATGGGAAAAGGAAATTAATTGTTGTTAGGTGATGAAACGGAGTCATTTTTGTGATTTGAGGGGAACCTCAGAGGTGAGACCGGATTGGCTGAGCCGATCTTCTGCTGAGTTCAGTCGGGTTTCGTCTCCCACTACTGCTTTCACCATTTTTAACTCACCGATTTGGTTGGGCGGTTAGTTTTCGCTTTCTTGAATTTATACTTGACGAAGTTTATGAGGCCGTTATTGTTTTGAAAACGGTCTGTCGTTTAATATCTATGACTTGTCAGTTACATTTTGGATGACCTAACATCACAAATATTCGTAAGCAGTCCCTGAAAATGTGGCTAATTGATAATTAATCCCCCAAAAGTATTCGAATGCCATTAAAACTGCCTAAACTTCTTCAACGAAAATTTTTAAAGAAAAAAAGCCCTGAACTTTTCTGGTTCTTTGGGTTTGTTGTATTCATTGTTTAAGTCTTTATATTTTAAAATTAGATGTTTAATTTCACATATTCATTTTTTTTTCTTTTTTTTTTAACTCTCTCTCTCTCTCAACATACAAATGCATATTTATGCCCTTTTATTAGAAATTTAAAAGATTTTAAAACAAAAATTACAAAAGATACAACCATACAATAATTTTCATAGCAAGATTTATCTATTCTTCATTCAAAATATCTTCAGTAATTAATTATTTAAGCATATAGTTTAAAAAATTATATCCATTTAATTAATTATCAAGAAAATGGATAATTGAAACGATTGAACTAATCAATTTTCAGGTTCACATTTTTTGTAGCAATATAATATGGATAATACATGTAATATACATTAATATATTTTATTTTATAAAACTTATTATCATTAAATTTGTATTACATATTTTATAAAACTAATCAATTTTCAGGTTCACATTTTTTGTAGCAATATAATATGGATAATACATGTAATATACATTAATATATTTTATTTTATAAAACTTATTATTATTAAATTTGTATTACATATTTTATTTTAAAAAAAGAATGTTATTAATATCTAGTTCATATTCAAGTATTGAACTTTATGTATGCTCATCTCAAATATTTTTTGTAATTAATATGGGTTAATTAACATCTAGGTAATAATATTTTAAAGTTTAATTATATTTTACGCCACATGTTGAAACAAAAGAAATTACATATTTATATTTATAACAACTTTGTTTATGTATGAGAGATAAAGAGAGAGAGATAAGATATAAGAAAGAGAACCAAACGTGTTTTGGTTCAATAGTGCCTGAGGCTGAACTTGGTAGGACAGATTGCGGTTCGATTCCCCGCAACGCCGTTTGGGAGGGAAATAAAATCTAATCACCCGGGACTCTCCCCGAATCGGATTAGTCTCGGCCCAGTGGGTCGGGGATACCGGGGCTCAGACAAAAAAAAAAAGAAAGAAAAATAAGAACATGAAAGAGCCAAAGAGAAAACAATTGTATATATGAGAGTTCAAAACGGCAATTTCTAAGACTAGTATTTTTATAAAAAAAAATAGAAAAGAGGTCGGGTTAGTTCACGAAGTAAGAAATTTTTAAAATTAGTATTTAACTTTTTTAATCAATCAATTGATATTATTGAACAAAGCAACCACAAATCAATGAAGTTGGCGTATAGTCATTTGATAAAATAAAAGAAATTTCATATGAATACAAGATTTAATTAAAAAAATTATAGTATTTATAGAAATTAATTGTAGCGGTTAATGAAGTTAGTGAATTTTTTTTTTGAAAAATATGATATTAGTTTTGAAAAAAATTATAAATTTAGAAACGAATGTTTAAATTGTATAATATAGCTAAAAAGACAATATTCTTATAATTATTCTTAAAATAAAGATGAAAGAAATACGCATATATAACTAATATATATAAAACAATTAATTAATGAATAATTAATAAAATTGCGTAAATAAAACGAACAGAAACTGAACCTGGAATTCCGTTCGATGCAGCGGAAGAAAAACGATACCTCGTTGAGAGTACGCTCGTATCCACAGGCGCTGAGCGTCGAGATACGGGCAATGTTTCGCACCCGCCGAAAACAGAACCCGAGAGAAAACTAAGTTGGTATTTTGTGTGAGAAAAGTGCTTTTTTTTCTCTTTCCTCAAGTGTGGAAATGTGGATGGGAAGAGAAGTATTTATAAAAGTGGAGGTACTATTTGGTGAAATTGTACCTTTCAACTCAAAATTGCATTTTAGTCCATAAACTAAATATGCTTCTAATTTAATCCTTCTATCGAATAAACCATAATTAAGTCCCTTAACTTAATTACATTTATTCGGCAACCTAAACGTCATGTGCGGAATAAATTATCCTTTCATCTCCCACTCGCACATGACGATTGCGAGTACAGATTCTCTCTTTAGGGAACAGTTTTCCATCTTGTGTAGTGCGGGCGCCCGACCTTCAACGAAATGAGCTTCTGGCGGTTAAGCAGCTCAAGTATAATAGAATATCACTCGCTATTATCTATTTTCGACTAAATGTGATTATTCCCTAGATTATTTTCCTAATATCACCAATTTCGACTCGTTTTGATC
>CANYCX010046078.1:0-13613 GCA_948193385.1 Breynia disticha f. nivosa
TTTTTAAGTGGTGACATTGGATCATAATTATGGATTTTTTAGTTTAGTGTTGTAAATTGCTTAAGCTTATATGTTGTTTGATATTTGAGCTTAGGAAGTGAATCAGGAGGAGGTGCAAATATTGGTGATAGGATCAATGAACAAAAGTTCACAAAAGAGCTATGAGGACTTCTTTTAATTGTGTAGAGTAATGAAAGTGGCGTACCTCGACAATTCTTGGATGCTAAAGAAGAATAAACTCAAAAGAGGTAGGTTTGCAATGTTTTGCATGTTTGTATTACTGTTAATATGTGTAGGTCTATTTGTTGATCATAGAAGCATGTTATAAAGCCTTTAATGAGTATGAATTTCTTCAAAAGCCCTAAAGATCTTGAAAAGTCAAAGTATGAAATTCATTTGCTAAAAATTTTGAGGCATAAAAACATAATGAATTTCCACACCTCTTGCATCGATGTTGTTAAAAACATTAATTTCAGTTTTAGAGAATTCTTATTTACTTTTCAGATTGGGTTTTTATAGGTAAAGGCAAGAGCACAATAAAGTTAACATTAGACCAGTGAAGCATTGGTGTAAGAAGAACTTCAGAGGACTTCTATATCATAGTCATGGTCTTCCAGTGATCCATGTGATTCTACAATGTGGTGATATTTGTGTTAAAGGGAATAATCAAGGAGTAGTAAATATTTAAGACTTGATGTCTTGAAATTTCTAAGAAATCTCGCGTCATGCATTTTGTAAGTAGTGTTCACTCAATCAAAAGTATGCAGTCAAATATTTGAAAAAGTTATGTGACATTATTGTATTTTTTGGTGGTATCTTCTTGAGATTCAAAATTGCAGATAAAGCATAGTAATTTTGATCTCGAGGCTTTTGCCAGGAACAAACTCTTGAGATAACTCTCAAAATCTACTTCTTTTGTCTTTGTTTTGCTACAGAAATGTGGGTGAACTTCATTTAATTAAAATCTTGAATTTGTGCACATTTTAGTCTATTTTTTTTATACAATTAGTTATTCACTTGACAAGAGTACTGACACAAATAGTTTGACTAAGGAAACAAGTATATTAATAATTAGGTTTGTGAATGCACATTTAGTTTAAATCTTGGTAAGCAAATCATTGACGTTTAAGTGGAATGAAATTCACAATAACTATGTATTATGAAGTTTACACCAATTATTTTCTCTTTTGGATACAAGTCACACTTCCAAATATGCCCTCAAACATTGAAGCATATATAACTCATTCTTTCATTCTGGTACTTGATTCTTTACAAATGAAGGAACTAATGTGCTTCAATCAATGTGTACTGATTAATTTAAAATAATAATTACATTTTATTTTATAAAGTAGTTATTTAATTGGATGAAGTGTGATTAGTTTTTTTTAATGTTCTCATATGATAATATTATTTCAATATTAATAATATGTTTTGAATAACATATTTTTCAAAAAAAATTATATTTATCGAATTTCGCGGGTCACATTTACTGGTTGATATGATGATCACATACCTAAATCAGATTGATTATTTCAGACAAGAAGTGATTTTATGTTGGGTGACACAATTGTTATTGATCTAATTTTTTTGTAATGACAAGTTAAAATGAGTAAGAAGTGAAATATTTAAAAATCTTGTTATTAAAAGGAATTGGTGAATTGAAATGATCCGATTTGATTTTACAATTTGTATAAATGAATCGGGATCAAATTATAGAAAATCGATAAATCGACATATTCAACCTAACCAATTTTAAGCATTAAAAAACTAAATTATCGGTTAGACTAATAAATTTATCATTCCACTTATAAAATAACGATTCAGTTACTTTTCAGTTAGATAACAAATTTTGATAACATTCTTTAAAATGGTAAATTTAAGGAAATAAAAAAATCATTTGAAAATAATAATGATAGGAAGGTTTGTACTTTGTAGAATGACATGAAAGTTGTGGAATGCCCTTACTCTTCCTGCATGGCTTCTGGTTCTTGTCCTTTCTTCATCAACTTTTTTTTGTCATTTTCCACAACCAACCCTAACACAATCTTTCTTTATGCAGATGCAGATATGGAGGACTATGGCTTCGAGTATTCCGAGGAAGAGCCTGAGGAACAAGATGTTGATATTGAAAATCAGTATTACAACTCTAAAGGTATTTTGTTTTCTTTTTCAGTTTCATTTATAGTGATTCCTTTTCACATATTATATGGTATTTTACAAAAAAAATTGTTGCTTATTATTATTTTCTTTGTTTTTGTACTATTTGGTCAAAACGGATCCAGAAGGAGCACTTGCAGGGTTTGTAGAAGTGGTTAATATGGAACCAGAAAAAGCGGATTGGTGCATACTCATTAATTTATTGTTTTCATCGTGGAATTGTTTTCATTCCTTTTGAATTGCTAAGTTGATGGGTGCACATTTTTGGCTTAAATAGTCCAGAAAGTTATATCAGATTGAAAAATAGGGTGTGAAATATTGATAAGCAGAAAATTCTGGAGAGAGAGAAAATAAGAGAGAGAAAAATGAGACACGATAGTATAGGCCTCAGCAAGGTAAGTTGTAATGCATAAGTGCCATCCAATATATACAACGTATATACGGTTGCACCTCTACACACACCCAATTATCATAGGCCACGTGTACACCATTATTCCTCTACTTTATACATCTCAAATACAACTGAGTCAAACGGTCAAAGCAGGAAAATTACAAACAAACACATATATCAACAAATAGTATTGCTCGTAAATGTATATTTCGGTAAATGTTTGATAAAATAATGCGTTTGCAATCGCTTGTATCCGTCTATTATTATTTGCGTAGCCATTGGTTTCCATGATAGGAAAAATTGTATTTTCTTGTAATAGGGGGTTCAAAGCGCTGAAACAAATAGTTAAGCTCTATTATCACCTTGGGAAGTACAAAGATATGTTGGATGCTTACAGGCAGATGCTGACATATATTAAATCAACAGTGACAAGAAATTACAGTGAGAAGTGTATAAACAATATTATGGATTTTGTTTCTGGATCAGCTTGTCAGAACTTTGGTTTATTGCAAGAATTTTATCAAACTACTTTGAAGGCTCTTGAGGAGGCTAAAAACGAGGTTGGACTGCTACCGCACAAGTACATGATGCTTTAAGTTATTTGTTTGGAATTAATTAGAAGCATGTTGTTTAAGGGGAATCTAACGTGGAACTTTATTGGACAGAGATTGTGGTTCAAAACTAATCTCAAGCTGTGAAAGATTTGGTTTGACATGGGTGAATATGGCCGAACGAGTAAGGTAGCTTGAGTTTGATTCTTGGTTTAAGTTTTTCAATTGTAATTGTTTGTGAAGTAATTATTATATGGGTCATCTTTTCTGAGGTTGCACCCTTTTCTTTTTTTCTTGTTAAGTTTATAGAGTTAATTGTGCAATTGAAATTTAAGGTAGCTTGAGTTTGATTCTTGTTTGTTTGTTTTGATCAGATTCTGAAAGACCTTCATAAATCCTGTCAAAGAGAAGATGGTACAGATGATCATAAGAATGGTAGTCAACTCTTGGAGGTTTATGCTATTGAAATTTAGATGTACACTGAGACCAAGAATAACAAAAAGCTCAAGGTATTAACTGTCAATTTTCTCTTCAACCTATCTAATAAGATTGATGTTTCCTTGTATAGGTTTTTGATAGAGTCCCACATTGGAAAAAAAAAGCAAAAATGTATAGTATATAAAGTGGGGCTCCCCTCCTCCTATCAGTCAAGGTTTTAATGGGAGTGGCCGGCCCAAGAGGGGTGCTCGACCAACTATTGGGCCTTGGTTACAGCTGGCCCATGCGTGGGTGTCAGTTGGGCTTTGGTTGATAGAGGGAGGGTTGGCCGGTATCGTATCAATTGGTATCAGAGCCAGCCTTGCCTAGCGGGACCCAGCTGCGGAGGGGCCGGCTTGGGCCGTGGAGGGGCCGGCTTGCGAAAGGCGCAAATGCTCGACCCACACCGTGCCAAGTGCTTGACCCACGTGGACCTAGTTGCGGAGGGGCCGGTTTGGGCCGTGGAGGGGCCGACTTGTGGGCCAAAAAGGGAAAAAGGCTAGCACAAGTGCTCGACCCACACCGTGCCAAGTGCTCGACCCACGTGGACGTGGGTCTCGAAGGGCGGGGTAATGATAGAGTCCCACATTGGAAAAAAAGAGCAAAAATGTACAGTATATAAAGTGGGGCTCCCCTCCTCCCATCAGCCAAGGTTTTAATGGGAGTGGCCGGCGATACGATACCAGCCCACCCTCCCTCTATAAACCAAACCCCAACTGACACCCACGCATGGGTCAGCTGTAACCAAGGTCCAATGGTTGGTCGAGCACCCCTCTTGGGCCAGCCACTCCCATTAAAACCTTGGCTGATGGGGAGAGGGAGAGCCCCACATATATATTGTACATTTGGCTTATATGTTTTCCATGTGGGACTCTATCATTACCCCACCCTTCGAAGACCCACGTCCACGTGGGTCGAGCACTTGCGACTTTCGCAAGTCGGCCCCTCTGCAGCCAAGTCCCGGCAGGCAAGGATTGGCTCTGATACCATTTGGTAAGGAGCATGAGAAAGTCACATGCGATTGAGAGAACCACACCCCAAAAGCCTTGAGGGGAGGGAGATTCCAACCACACATAAACCACATTCACACCCCCTATTTGTCCAATGTGAAATCTTATCAAATACACCACTCTTCAAAGAACCATGCCTTCGTGGGTCGAGCACTTGTGCCTTTCACAAGTCGGCCCCTCCACGACCCAAGCAGACCGCTTCGCAGCTGGGCCCTGGCAGTTGAGGATTGGCTCTGATATCATTTGGTAGGGAGCATAGAACAACCACATGTGATTGGGAGAATTACACCTCAAAAGCTACCTTGAGAGGTGGGAGAGCCCAATCACAGATAAACCACTCCCATTCTCCTTATTTATCTAATGTGGGATCCTATCACGTTCTTTTACCTCACTTTCTACAAGCAATTGCTCAAATGCTTTCGGAAGGTAAGGAAAGACAGATGCTCCTAATGTGTCCACCATACGATGTATGAAAGATGTCACCTGAAAGACATATATGTTAGCTTACACAATACGCGAGTAATATCAGCAAAAGCACGGTGCTCGTTCAACACCCCAGTCTAACCTTAATCCGTAATGACTCCACCTTTGGAAATACAACAAGGACTTGGAGCAGGACATCCAATGTCTGGAAACAGAGGGAAAAAGGGCAGTGGAGTGAATTGGTTAGGTAATATTCAACAAAATATTAAAAACCCTCAAAACAACCTCAAGTTTGCTAACACAAAACCCATATGTCAATACAAAAGGTTTCTCCATACCAGGAGGAAAGACAATGGGAGGCAACTCAGCAATTAAGGAAATTTATGAGAAAAATAATTGTAAGATAAGATAAAGACATTATCTCATAAGTTACCTTTTTAAACATTAGACCAATTGCAGGGCGACTAGCAGTTACAAGACGCTCGCTAAAACCCTGCATACAGATGAAAATAGTGAGAAAACCTCGAAATTCATAAACATTATGATAATCTACCAAATAATACAGTTAAAAGATTAAAAATGTGCTCAAAGTCCATCAATGTTTAATCATGACAATAATAAATTACCCTAGCAACAGAAATTAGACATATAACCGGTTAAAACATTAGGCTGCATAACAGGATTATAAGTGCAACAAAATCGCTCCCTGAATGAAAAAAATTATTTTCATCTACCAAGAAAAATTAAACATGTTTGATAAAACAGAAGGCAAAACCTCTTTAAAATGCAGAATGCGTACTTAATTGCACAAAAAGGGGACGAGGAACCAACCTTGCTGAGTGCATTTATCGCCATAATTATCTGCTGAATATTTCCAATTTTCATAGGAGACTCCTCTGCATTTGAAATGTTGGCTTTCATGAGCAATGCTCCAACCTGTATCAATCAACAATAAGACAGAAGCAATAATAGAACGGTAATGTTCTTAGTCTTATGCGATACAAACTGAACACGGGACGCAAATAACTAGAAGGGAAACACATTTAGACATCATTCATCTTCCTAAAATATAATGGAAGGGTCACAGACAGGAATGATAAGCAAATAGAAACATAATCAGGAAACATCAACATCAGCGATAACCTGACAACAGAGTGGAGTGAGCAACGAAGAGAGATAATCAGATTGTTTTTCTGGTGGCACGTCTCCCATTCCAATCAATAAACCAATTGCCTGTTAATAATTTCCATAACCATCAGAAAGGCATTTATGCACACAGACTCATTCAGAAATTAAAGTTGATACGAAGAAAAGTACCTCAAAAATATGGCTACCATCTTCAGATCCCGAAATTTCAACCATTGTGCAATCCCTACTGGTAAGCCGAGCAACTGTATCTTGAAGAGACTTCGAAACCACAACAACAAAACACATGTCAGACAATACATTATGATGCAAAAAACTAGCCAGATAAACATTTACAAATGATATTACCTGTAGGATAGTCTCAATGAAAGGCACAAGCTTTGCTTTCAGCAATTTAACAATCCTCATGAAGAGATAACTAGCTCTATTGCTCACATGGATGTTTGGATGGCGAATTCCTCTCTCATCAAGAAAGGCGGCCAGAACCGGGGGGATGTATTGGGTATTCTCCAGAAAAAACTTCATATATCTGGTTATTGTCTCCAAATATACTAAAGCAACAATCCGACTAGAGTGGCAAGGAAACCTAGTAGATATGAGCATTGGCAACAACTCACTCAACAACCCGCTTCCAGTTCTCAAGGCGTCGTCACTCAAATGCTCACCAAGGGCATATAAAAGAGAAAGTGCGGCTTCTACCTCTTCGACATTTACTTCTGGGGAAGATGAAACAGCAGCAGCTATTGAGTTCTTGATAAATACTTGAGTAACCTCAGGTGCCACATGCCCGATGTTACGCAGCAGGGCAAACATATCCTTTCTAAATTCTGACATCCTATCTTCCTCTTCTCTCCCAATCTTATCCAACACATCAAGATTTTCCCTGTTCACAACATCATGACGAATTTGAGTACGAATCACTTCCAGTATCTGGCTCAGATGATGCAACTGATTCTCCCTTAATGGAGAAAGACTCTTCATTGTGCCAACATAACCCGAAAGAAATTGCACAATACTAAACGCTGTGTCCACCTCACAGTTCTGCATGACAAAGAAAACTGATGGCAAGACTTCATTCAGGAGCTGCAGTGATACCTGCTTAGCATCCTCTGCAGTCACCCTCTTATAGCACTCTAGGACCTCCACTGCATAACCAGTTATCAAGGCAGCTAATTTTAGTACCAGCTCTGAGTCACTATCCCTACTTAGCAGAGGGAAAACTCTACTTATCTGAAGGCTCTGCAATATTGTTAACTTAGACTGTGAATCCATCCTCTTAGAAACAACAGCCAACACACATCCAGCAGCTGCACCCTGAAGCTGCTCAGATCCCCCATCAATCAAAATTAACTCAAACAATAAAGGAATAAAAGCATCGTTCACGATTAAACCAATATCCATCCACGAAATATACGGCCTTATAGAATCTAAAACACCAGAACATAACTCTTGATCAGAATTCCTATACATTGCCACAATGTCGTAACAGGCTTTCACAATTTGCCCTATACATTGCTCCCTCATTGCATCCTTCACTTGCGCCGCCACGCCTAACTCCTCAGGAGTCCGTGGATAGTCTAAATTAATCAATTCATCATCCAACGCATTCAAAACCCGGCAAAACATATCAATAACAATGCCACCTTTATTCAAATGAGGCAAAAAGTCCAAAAAAACTGAAGGCCAAATCAAAGGGTACTCAAAATAAATCAAGGTAACAAAAACCTGAGCAAGCTTATTCTTTATAAAGGCAGGACTATCCAGAACTCTAACAGCATTGCTGTTCCTATCAATAGTCTCATAACAAGACATCGAAAACACGAAATTTCGAATAAATTCCTTCTCTTCTAAGCTCAACAAACTATACTTAACCTTAATAACCTCATGTAAAGTCTGTAAACACCAAAACTGGACTTGAACAAGCTTGCCAAAACACAACTTTTCAATACAAGCTCGAAAAATAGTTGGATTCTCTTTAATTTGCTGACAGAAAGTAACGGCCTGCGACTTTAATGTTGAATCGATAGTCCCATATTCATCGAAGCTTATGAGTATTGCCTTTTCAAGATCATCCATTTTTTTTTATTAAACTCCAAATTTATTTAAACAAAACCCACATAAAAGATCCAGTCTTTAAAGGGTTTTCTCGATTTAAACCCTAGTTCAACAAAAACCCCCCACAAAAAAATTCAATCGTTATAGGATTTTTGTGTAAATTCTTTGTATGATAAAGTGCTTACCTTTGGAATGAGATATTAATAGAGATAGTAATGTGAGGGTTTTAGAGGCTGAGACGAACCCTAGGGGGCGTGTTTGGATTTTATTTATAGGTTAGTGAGTTTTTTAAGCTTTTTTTGAAGGAAAAAATAATGAGGGTGGTGACTGGTGAAGAAGGAGAGAAGGCTGCGAGGCGAGAGAAATAACGGCTCTGTCCTTGTGTTGCAAACTGGAAAGAGTCGAAGAGGTGGTGTTGGGTGTGGTCGATTTCAGTTTCGAAAAACATGTGGTATGATTCTTTATTTATAAGAAAAAAATTATATAAAAATAAAAATTATAAAGAGATAATACTTTTTAAAGATAGAAGTATAATTATAATAGAATTTAGAATAAATAAAATTATAATAAAATTAAAAATAGGGTTAGACATTTAAATTTTAATATTATTATAATAATTATTTGAATTTTGTTAGTGGAGTGGATAGTTTAAACTTTAACAAGTGAAAACAATTACAGCACCTAAACTATCAATCATATTAAAATAAAATATTTTAAATTTTATTTATTTTATACTATAATTAATTTTTAATTTATATTTCCGTACAATACTTTAACAATTAATTTTATTGTACTAAGATATCTTTAATAAGTTTTATTTTACAATAGTTATTAATATTTATTTTTTGTTTTAACAAGTATTTTGTTACCATCTTAAATAAATAGAAGATAATTTTTTATGTTCTTAGGTTCTGTTTGTTCGGAAGAATTCATTTTTTGGAAAAAATATTTTCCTAATTTTCCAACGTTTGTTATTAACGGAAAATAAGTCACCAAAATTATAACTTAAAAATACGAAAAATAATAATTATTCGTAGTATGTTTTTAAAGAAAATATTTCTATAATCTAAAATATAAAATTATATTTTCTTTATATTTTTAAATATTTGAATATGAAATATAAAAAAATATGATTTCAAAAAATAAGATTCTGAAACATGAAAAATATTTTATGCAGGAAATTAATTTCTGTCAAACAAACAGAACATTAATTTCAACTATTATTTAGGTATAAATTTAAAATATGAATAAATTGAATTTAAATTAGTATTTAAAGATCTTATTATTTTAGGATTTTGGTATATATGATTTCTTTTAATTTAATATTAGAACTGTATAATTAAGTTATATATATTTTATTTATAGAATAAATGATTTTCTTTTTTATTATTTATTTATATTTTTATCATTTATTAACGATTACTTTATAAATAGTTATCAACTTATTGGTTGTTAGAATTGTTTCACTACTAAATATGTCTTGAATTTCACGGCATGCGACGGAATGAACTTTGTAAATATAACTTTAATATAAATTTTATATTTGGATTCAAATTTTTTTGTGTATATAAATTTAAAATTAATATAAATTTATAACTTGATATATACTAAATATTATTTTTTTAATTTTTTTATAAATTTATAATTAACTTGATATATACTAAATGCTATTTAGATGATATTTTACAAAGGCTTGTCATTAATCGTTCAATTCTGCAACAACAACACCCACAACTCATCAAATTTTTCATTATTTCCAAATGCAATTTCTTGATATATTTGTTGAGGTTGATTCTTCTTTTATTTTTATCAACCAATAAGCACATAAAATTTTTCAAAAAATTACAAGAATGTCCAATTTGTGTTTTCAATTGTAGAAAATGTTAGGATATGTTTGTTCATTTCTTTTTATTTTAGTTCAAGTTTTGAAAATATAAAAATGCCCGATTTTGAGTTTACAATTATAAAAATGTGAGGTATGTTCATTATTGTTTATATAAAAAGAGAATAAAACGAGATATACAATTCAAATAAGAAACTAACTACTTACTAAAAACCAGGAGATTCAAACGCACGATATATAAAAAATATATGTTTAATGTTCGTTGTTGTTCATTATTTTTCATACATCGAGATATGATAAAAAGTGACATTTTAAAAATAAAATTATCAAACCTGATATATACAAGTGTTTATATATTTATAAAATATCTACCAGTAAATAAAATGTTAGCAAAAAAAGTTACAATATTAAAAAAAAACTATAATTGAATCATGAATCTCCGGTAGTGTTCATGTTTTCAATAATTTGAAAGATGACTTCATTCATAGCTGGATTTCCTATTAATAATATACTATTTTTTTATTTTAATATAATTTATCATATACTGTAAAAGCAAAAAATAATTTGTTTAAATCGTAAATTCGTAATATATTACTTTTATATAAAATAAAATGTTATAATTATAAAAATTGAATTTCATTTTAGTATAATGTATAGATAGAGATTGAATTTGTGTGATATAATCGTGTCGATACGTTTATGACACGAATAAATCATTTAAGATAAACAGATAATTGTATGGTGTGTCAACACGACAGAGTTAATACACTTATGTGACCTGTTTAACAATCAATAAAAAAATTTAGAAAAAACGTAATAAACCTAATTCACTAAACATTTAGAACTAACCCATTTTCACAACTTCAAACAACTTCAGCTGCACAAAGGCAAAAGTTCAAGTCATTTCCAACCACCATTGTTGCAGCCTCCAAGTCTACACCACTATTTCACCCTTCCAATCTCCACCAAGTCCCAAAGTAACGAGATAAGCATTTGATGTTAGTTTCTGCTGTCTTTGTAATTCGTTAACGGTGATAACAAAACCAAAAACGACGTCATTCCAAGAGAAAAGTGATGATTGAGTATGTACTGTAAGGCGGAGTTGGCTGGTGAAATGGATGGGTTTAAGAAATTGTTTAAAACATTATTGTCGTTTCAACATTGGAGAATAATCTTATAGTTCATTTGCTGATCTTCAACGCTTGTTTGCAACAAAATATGGAAAAGAGGAAACAAATGTTACAGGCTGATGCATCAATCAGAATTCTATTTTAGATAAATTTAATAAGTTCTTTAAAAACACAGTTTGATTTGCTAAACGGACAAAAGATTTAGTGAAGATCCGTTGGGGCAGAGTGTTAGTGTGTGTGGCAGAGGTCGACCAGAACCTGCACCTACATGCGGCCACGTGTAAGCTGTGTAATTTTACTGTGTGGCTGTGGCGGCTGCTCGGACGTGCCACGTGATATTCTCAGCCAGCACGCCACTGAAAATGATATAAAATGACAATACTGAATTATGAACACTAAAAAGGGCGAGAAAAGGCTAAAGTTGATAATTTTTAATCTAATAATATAATTAATGACTATATAATAAATACGATATGAGTAATATTAATTTAATTATTGTAATATTTATATTATAAATAATATTATTATAATTTTTCATCTCAAATTGTAAAAAAAAAAGGCCTTTTCATGCATTCGCAAGTTCTAGATAGCTTCTTTGTGATAATGCTGTAAGCGAGTGCTCGTCCTCTTGAAAATTATCAATTTTGCCCAATCATTTTAAAAAAATAAATGATCCTTTTGCCTATATTTAAAAGCTCTGCCAGATAAAAATAAGTGTTTTAAGGTCATGTTTGTTTCATGAAAAACACTTTTTTAGAAATTTTTTTTTAATTTTTTGTTGTTTGTTTAAGTCTAGGAAAATGGTCAACGCAAAATTATTTCTAGTCAATCAAAAAATAATTTACTAAACAATTTATTTTGTGACCAATTATTTTCTTCTTTTAAAAAGGAAAAAATATTTTGCAATTTTTAAATTACTTACATATAATATCTAATATTATATATATTTTTAATTATTTTAAGTTTATTATAGAATTTTTGTTTCGTTAATATATTTTTAATTTATTCATATTTTTATTTACATAAATTTTAAATATTTTTTATTACATTTTTATGTGGTTGCCAAACACTAAAAAAATACAATTATAGAAAATAAATTTCTGAAATTTATTTTTTATTGACAAATGTTTTTTCTAAGAACTCATTTTTCGTGAAGCAAACGGAAGCTAAAAAGTGACGAGCATTTCATTCCAAGTTGGAGTCTCTAAACATTAATTCGGTTGATTTTCATTAATTGATTAAATTAACTGTTAATTAAATTTTTGAAAAAAAAGTTAATCAAAATCTTAATTAACCGACTAAAATTAATAACTGTCTTTTTCAATCGATTCGATTAACTGATTTTTTTAAAAAACCAATAATGTTGAATTTTATATGAATTTTATGTTTCAATTTTAGGTGTTTTATGATTAATTAACTGAACTTTGTAAGTTTTTTTTTAATCCACTGAACTTTGTAAGATTTTTTTTTTTTGAGAAATACTGAACTTTGTAAGTTTAATTAACTTGAAACGAAATTTTTTTTAGTCAGTTAACATAAATTTACATTCGTAATTTTAACAATATTGAAAGCAATTAATATAAATCAATTTTAGAATGATGTACTAAGCCTGATTTTTAAGATCACAACAAATACAACGACAACGCTGACAACAACAACAACAACGACGACGACGACAGCAACAACCACGACAACAACAACAATTGTCAAGATATTGACAATGACGGCGACGACAACAACTACAGACACAACGGTCAAAATATCGACGATGACAACAACAAACAAAAGTCACAATAAAAAAAAAGATCATTCAACATCAAAATAAAGCCTTACAAGTTACAACCATCAAAGCCAAGAGGGAGTGTTGAATGAGTCTTTGATGTTTGAATAAAACTTAGTTTTTATGAGTCAAATTATGTTATAGTCTTTAAGAATCTGAATATCTTCCACAATTTAAGATTGTCTAGTTGTAAACTTGCTCTATAAATATAGAGCTTGAACATCAAATAAAACATACACTTCCACCATAATATTTCTTTCATTCTCTCAACTATGTTCTCCCTCAAAAAATTACAACAGTGCTTAATCGCCTTCAACATCTGGTGCAATGTTCCCATTCTCATTCACATATCAATAACATTAATTAGTGTTATTAAAATCAGACTGAACTGAGCAATCCGTTGGATGAATCAGAAAACGAGTGGAATAGAATCATGCGCTGGATTAGCTTTTGTGCACTTGGATTTGCTTGAAGGGACAAACTTGGTCCACTTAAAATGGAGGATTTTTGCTTTAAAAAAAAAAAAATGGAGGATTTTTATACAGATTCAATGGAATCTTCATCCTCAATAAAATTGATTCAAGAAAGAAAAACATGATGAATGAGTGGAGCCTAGACAAGTTGAAGATGTTGCCCAAAAGCAAGTTGCA
>CANYCX010046227.1:0-12890 GCA_948193385.1 Breynia disticha f. nivosa
GAGGGAAAAATGATATATATACCGGTCTGGGACCGAGAAAAAAATAAAAAAAAAAGAAAAGAAAAGAAAAAGAAAAAGAAAGAGAAAAAGAAAGAGAAAAAGAAAGAGAAAAGAAAAGAAAGACCCCGGGGCAGACATTTACATGTGATTGCACGACATTCATATGCATTTGAGTTGCATTCATACATAACATATTTATTTTTATGTTTTAATTTATAAATGCCTATGATTAAAATTTTATGAGATAATATAAACATATTGAGCTTGATATGCTTAATACCCTAAAACGATAATGAGATAAAAGTGAAAAAGATAAGTCGTGATTGAACTTTGAGAAATTGAGGAAAATTGAAAAGTGTCTAGATTAGGGGAATGACATATTCCTAAAGGGGGATATTAAGTTCTTCCCTGCGCACATTTAACCTTGCGAATTAATTGAAGTATAAGAGACTTACTGAGTATTGAAAAATATACTCACTCTTTGTGTAAATGTCTAAATGATGCGCAGGATGTGGATAACTGCGTTTGGACCAGAGCTACAGTGATCGTCTACAGAGCCAGATGTTGTCAGAGGTTGACTCCATTACACTATTTTGCGTGCTTCAAGTTTTGGAATTGTACATATTTTTAAATATGTAATATTTTGAGTTTGGATTTGTTTTCAGACTTATATTTGTTTCCGCTGTAAAATATTTTATGCCTTGACTGTTTTGGGCCCGAGTGTGTTATGAAATTTGATTGTCGTTTTCTCTCTCGTCTGATTTTACCTCCGAATCAACTCTGATTTATGATTAATTTATAAAGATTATTAATTTAAAAGAAAAAAAGATTTAAAATTTGAGTGTCACATTCAACATAGTTACAAAAGTTAAAAATAAAAACAAAAACATATAAACTATTTTAAACATGATGTTCATTTATATTTATTAATGTCCATTGATTACTGAATTTAAAAATACCACAATAACAAAATGATACAATTTAAACACTGATGAACATCAATGAACATTTACATAATCACTAATTTTTGATCAATTACACATCAATAAACGATAATAATATTTTGAACATTGATTATTAAATGATGCTCATTTATGTTCAACATAGCACAAAAGTTAAAACAAAAATAACCATATTGTTTTGAACATAGATTATTGGTTGATGTTCTTATTCCTAAAGAATATTTACTTTATATAACCAATCACATTCTTTTGTGTTGGTCCAACACAAGAGTATATTAAAAAAGTTACCGTATGAAATAATGTTTCTTAAAATATGTATTAAAAAAATTGACTCTTAAAATCAGACGGGAATAATATCTTACGAGATATTTATTGGTTTGTTTGGAAAATTTTCTTTGGTTTGTGAGCCTACTTACACCTCTTGGAACCTTACCTAACTTATATGCATTTACATTTGAAAGCATGTTTCACAAATTAGAATAACACAACAGAAAATATTTCAGCATTGTAAGTGATATTAGCAAAATTAGTTTTTTTTTGTTTTTCAATAGAAAATACTTCCACCGATCGTACAACAATTCTTATCTATTTGATCGGATTTAGTGCCCCCACTGAAAAAAAATCCTGAGTCCATCCCTGGATATGATTTCATATTTAAACCAGCTTAAACTATTTTAAAGTTACATCATTTAAACTCCTTATTTTAAAGTTTTTATATTAAAGAAAAACTACAATATTTCATTTTTGATTGAATTTATTGAAGTTTTTATTTTTGTAAAAAGTTTAAAAGGTTTCTATGCGCCTAATTTAAAAAAAATGACGATTTTTAACTTTTGAAAACATAAATTTAGAAATACCACCTACAGGCTAACTCAGGTAAAGTAAAATCATCATTCAAATCAACCAGTTCAATCTTTCCATCTATAATTGAACAACTAGCTTTAAATAACTGAAAATTTTGGTCCAGTTTTTTAAGTTAGTCATATTTTTTAAATAAAAATATTCATAAATTATTCTCTTTCAAACTCCACTTAATCAATCTCATTATCACCAATTACAGATTCCAAATGAAATTCGAAAAAATAATGTAATAATATCCTACTAAAATTAACAATAGAATCTTGTACTTCAAAGACCAAACTGAAACAAATTCAACTGATGAGTTGCATTAGGCATAATTTAGGTTGTATTTTAAATTTTTATTAATTATTATATATGAATTCTTTTTTTTTTTTTGTATTATTGGCTTTTGTGGTTGTTTAGGTGGAAGGAGGGATGATATGAAAGTGCATGTAACAATTTTTGAGATACAAAATTGGTAAGGAATGGACAGAGGAGAGCTAGGTGAGATGTAACCTTATGTGATGAACTTGGACCCATTATGAAAAATGAGACAATTTATACCTTTGACGTTCATAAAGTATATATGTTTTTTATTCACTAATAATACGTTCACCCGACCATGCATACGTATGTATGATAAGACTACTCACTATAAAAATATTAATTGAAGATGGTGAGACATTGAGGAAGAAGAAGTGAGGAAGAGACTTAGAAAGAAGAGATGATAAGTTAATTTTCCATACCAAGGCATGTAGGTCTTCCTTTCGAGCTACCCACGATTAGGGCTGATAATTTCTGATATGATAATAAGATTAATGAGTACATGATTAGACACGATATGAATAACACGAATTCAATTTTATTGATATTTAATAGAAAAAACTACTGATAAGATTACGGTTCAAGAACCCGAATTGTCATTCTGATTGTGTTTGATCGAGATTAACAAATATTTTTGAGCTATGTTCTTAAGAAACGTATTAGCAATAATCAAGTGGGAGCTAGTGAGCTCACCAAACTGATCATAATTCTGCTAACATAATAATTTGAGTGCTTTTCCCCTATTAGCTACAGCTACCAACTATTCCAGAGGTTGAAGAATAAATTTCTATCTTTCTTTGGTAAGAGAATACAACTCTTGAGAAACAAATTAAGAATGAATATAAATATTGGGAATATGGTAGCTGCTCTGATTCGTTCATGGATTAAATTAAGGTTGATATGTCTCGTAGTCACATGATGAGTTGAAGCATTGGTATTGGAGCTCACGAATTTTGATACAATATAACGATTGATATTAATAGAAAATAACATGATACGATTATGATACAAAACATAAATCAAAAACCCTCGGTAGGGGGCATGAATTGTATTAATATATAAATGAAAACATCAGTCCATCTACCATATTCCGCGCTGTCTACATCTCTATTTTAAATTATTTGCATGGCATCATAATATTTTATGCTGGAATTTTTGAAATCTGAGATTGGAATATGGTCAACTAGGTATATATGTGTATACTTGTTTAAAAATACTTATATTTAAAAAGAATTAAAGCTTCAGAAGAAACCCACAGAATATTTATATATAAAAAGGAGCAGTTGTGTGTGAAACTTCATTGAAATTTCAAATGGCCAATTCCCATGCACAGATTTGATTAAAATTTAACTACCATACGTTTTAGAATAAATTGATCGGTCTACCTTTTGTTTTGTTTTGTTTTTTTTTTGCTATGTTTATTTGAAGAAATTCATTTTAAAAAAAATATTTTTTTTTCATTTGATATTAATAAAAAATAAATTAACAAAATTATAATTTAAAAATAAATAAAAATAATAATTATTCTTAACTTATTTTTTAAAAAAATATTTTATTATCTAAACTATAAAATTATTTATTTATTATATTTTTAAATATTTTTGTATAAACTACTAGAAAATATAATTCTAGAAAATAACATTTAAAAACATGAAAAATATTTTCTTAAAGAGATCATTTTTCTTCCAACCAACGGAACATTATTGCTTCAATCTTTCATTTATCCTCTTACCTAAAGTAGTGTACAAAATTTTTGCCACATATATCGAGTTGGATTTAGAGGGTTTGTTCATAATACTTGAGATCGTTTATTGTAACTCAATCGATTGTGATTAAGAATGAGATTTTCTAGTTATTAGTCTTAGAAAAACTAGCAGTTAGTTTTTTTTTTGATTCAGTAAAAGCAATAACCTGGAAGGTTTACTTGTAAAATCTGTAAAAGCAAATAAATTTATACGATTTGTTTGTTACAAAACCATTTAGAATATATCTCACATCTAAGAAGTAGAAGAATATTAAATAGTTTATAATAATATGAATTGTGAGCTTTATACAAATTAATTAGTTTTGTATTAGAAATTATTCCACAACTTGTATCGCTCAAGTACGTATGGGTTCATAGTCTTTCACATAGTATTAGAGTTGTAACTCTCTTAACCGAGCATCAGAATCTTTTAGTCTAACGGCACTTTGATTTTGTATTAGAGAGAATTCCACAACTTATATCGTTCATAGACCCACACATATATGCACGGGTACATAGTCTCCCACAATTAGTTGTGCTTCAGTGTTTTTGCATATATTCTCATCGCAAGATTGATTTATCCTGAAAATTCTTAAAAATAAGTCAAAAGTAGCGTATTTATTAAAATACCAATTAACTTTTCTTCCCTTTGGTGCCACTAACAATCTAACATTGAATTAAATAAGCCAAACCAACAAGCCTACAATTTTGATAAAAAGAAAAGGGTAAAAATCATCTCATACTCACAAATTTAAAATGTATATCTTTAATTTACTTAGATTAATATTTATAATACAAAATCAAAACAGAATTAATCTCTATTTATAAGTGAAAGATTCATTGCTCAACTTCTCTTAAGTGATAGTAGACATACATATATGAGATATTTTTCTGGAAATTATCCCAACTAAAGGAATCAAACAAATTAAAAATCGAACATGGAAATCCAAAATGATAATTAATTTCTTAATGACTTGATATTTCTTTAATTTTCATGCTGTTCAAATGGAAATTAGTTTAGCATTTGAGCAAAATAATTGAAAAGTTCAAATTGATTATGCATGACATATATTTTTCTGGAAGGATGAGGAAGGTTTGACGATACAGACCAATGAATATTTGATCCAAATAAGAAAATAAAGAAAGGAACATATATTACAAAAATGTTCCACTGAAAGCTACCTGCATGGAATTTTCAAAGCTTGTAAGGGACAAATTATGAACAAAAGTCCACCTTACACTTCAACTATTCCGACATGAAAGCTCTCAATTAAATGAAACAAAATTTTGGGTTTTTTTAATTACAATAATAAAACGAGTGGCTAATCAAATGATTTTATCTTAATTGCAATACTTAAGTCCAACCTAATTGATTTGGAATTGAAAGCTAATGTGAAAAATCAAACTTATGCATTAATTATTTGTATGTTTAGGAAAAATCTAGTGATAGTATTTGTACTGATGAAGTATAGTTGCATCCAATAATGACAGAAATTACCAAAAGTTTGAATATTATTTTCTAAACCCTAACATTAATTGAAAATATTAGGATGTAAAACTCTAAATATAAATAACAAAAAAAAAACTAATTAAATAAATAAATAAATATTTTAAATAAAATAATATACAAAATAAAACATTTTATTTATTTTATCACACTAAAAAGAATTTTTTTTATATCACATAAAATGTAATGGGAGCACTCTTTTACCTTTATAAGACCTTTATAAGGAAATTAAACTCAGACAAACAAATGTTCAATTGTTTAACCAACAAAGGTCTTTTATTCGATTTTATCGGAACTGGTTCGAAAAGAGATTGAGTAGTTGGGTTACTAATCGAATCAATGATTTATTATTTGAACCAATAATTTGAAAATAATATAAATAAATGAATAAATATATAAAATTATTTAATTTTAAATTTTTTTTAAATTACTTAAAACCGGTATAATCCACTGATTTTTTACCTGTTTGATATCAATTCACTTATAGACCAATCTGAATTTTAAAACCAGACCAAACTAATGATCGGTTTACCAATTCAATCGACCACTTCGATCCGGTGTTTAGAACATTGCTTTCACTATTCAAAATTACGTCTTTCAATTGCAAAAGAGGATTAGGTCTTTCCAATTCTAAATTACATCTTTCACTGTCAAAAGAAAATTAGGGCTTTTTCCATATGTTCAACGAACAATTTCATCAGTCAAATCAGAAATACACATAAAATATTGAATCAAAATTTCAGATTCTAACCAAAGTTGGTAATTTTACAGACATTGTTTCTTGCTATGCATCATAATCTAATACATATGTCACATATCCAAATTAACTGTTTTATTAATCTGTCATCTCATTCAAATTTTTTTATCAAAATTTTCGTTTAATTCATTTTTAAGGACAAAATATTGAGATCAATGACTTTTTTTTATTTATTCTTGTTAAGATTCGAATCCTCAGTCTTATCAAATTAAGTTAAAACTCTAATACCAAAAACTGACAAATTTAATTATTATTTATTGGTGCTATAGTCTACTTCAAGACTAAAGAGTTATGCAAGTTTATTTTTTTTAAGAAGGAAAATTATAATTACTAAAAAACTGAATATGAGTAATAAAAACATTATTTAAAAGCATTCGCAACCTAAAGTTTTATTTTTAGACCGATTTTTCTTTACATTAATTTTTTAGTGCTGGCATATTAATAAATATTGTAGATTTTTTCACCTGCTATATAGAGTCTTGCATGGATTCAACTTTATCAAGTACTCTTTTCACAAACAGAAATTTATTTTACTTTTAGTTTTTTTATCTAATATTTACTTAATTACTTTTTACAAATTTTAATTTTAATAAAACAATTTATTTGAAAACAATAATTTAAAATGCATAATTAAAAATTTACAAGTTACAATAATTAAAATACAAATATTCTATTAATTAAACAAATAATAGATACAAATATGACATTATAGTAAATAAAAACTTAACATAATTAAATAAAAAAAAATACATAGCACATAAATAAATACAAGTAAGTCTACATTTCACCACGTCAATGAAAAAAAAGATTTGTTCCACTATTTCGTTTTGATGCTGCAACTGAGTTGGATTCATTTAGCTCATGTCTTCATTTCAGACTTTATTCAAACTGTTCCGCATATATAACTTTTTCTTTCTTCATTGCAGATCATTATTTCTAAAATTAGGAACTGAATATTTTCTTGTGGCTCGCCCTTATTGCTTATACTATTTCCTTTACCCTTAGTCTCTTTTGGCTAACAGGTCATGTGTCAATTACTGCTTCAATTACCTTATATACGTTTACGCCATTGGAGCTTGAAGTACTGTAATCACCCGCATCACTTATTTTTGTTCTTTCAAGATCACTTTTGCTCTAAAAACTTTATATCATACTGATCTCCTCTCACTTAGCTAATGCGAGCAAGATCTTCCAAATGATAATATGCAAGAAAAAGTTTCCTTTTGATTTGCCCTTTGTCATTTTTGCTTAGTACATTCCACGTAAATGATTCATGAGTTGATCATCACTCCACCACTTCTATGGTTCATTTCCAAGAACCAATATATGTTATTAAATCTGTTGACACCATTATTGATGAAATGCTAACTATTTTTAATGGATTTTGTTGGACCTGGGGAGCCTTGGGGAGATCTGTCTTGCACCAACGTGGGTCTAGTGGAAGAGAACACTAGACAAGAAGACACAAGTAGATTTGACAACTATCCGATGTGAAATTTTCACTTGTTCCTAATAGATTTGAAGGTTCTTCTCTTGTTTTGAGAAACATGGTTGTTGAAGCATTGCACGATGCACTTTGAATAATCAACTTCCTTTTGAGAATACTCACTATGAAGTCCTCTAAAATGTTTATCTATCATTTTGCTAAATAAGCCTCATATTCGTACACCAAAAAAAAAATAAGCATCATATTCGTTCGACCAATGTGATTTCTTTCTTCATTGTGTCTTCACCATCGTTTTGGGTAGTTAGATGTTTCATTGGGCGAGGAATCAGAAAAAGACTGTTATACAAAAAAAAAAAAAACAACTATGTTGGATTGTTTTTGGATAGGAGATTTTGAAATCCTTATTTTTGATAGTGAATTGAAAAATTGTGTAGAATTTTTTTTTTCTAAAATTTGTTGGGAAATATTATATTTTTTTTTTTCATTTGTTGGGTCAAATTAAATTTGGTCTTCAAATCCAAGAAAGAAGAAGACCGCAAATGAGAATATGATTAAGATGAGTGACCACTTGGATTTATTATAAAATGTTGAAAATCTGAGAGATTTGAGAGAGAAATGTCTTTAAAAATTGCGATAATAGATTAATTATGAAAATAGATGAACCAAATGACCCGTTTACAAGTAAAAAAAAATAGTAATTGATGCAATTTTTTTAAAAAAAGATACACTAAATATCAGAAATCTAGCTATTAGGCCTTTTTAAAAAAACAATACATATTAGGAATATTCCAACGTTAATATTACTATTGAATGTATGTGGAGAGTAAATTTAAATATAAATCAACAATTCATTTTAATTAATTCTTTTCTTAGGGTTGAAAGCACGAAAGATTTAGATTTTTCGAATGTGTCTTA
Source organism: Breynia disticha f. nivosa (assembly GCA_948193385.1). NCBI lineage: Eukaryota > Viridiplantae > Streptophyta > Magnoliopsida > Malpighiales > Phyllanthaceae > Breynia > Breynia disticha. The sequence continues at coordinate 8,497 of CANYCX010046227.1, forward strand.
CGTTCAACAACTACACAACTACGTCTAAGATTGATGTTCAAAAAGTCTGGACGCAGGAAAGATTTAGATCTTTACGAATGTGTCTCACGTTCAACAACTACACAACTGCGTCTAAGTTGACATTCAGAGAGTCTGGACGCTGGTTGGATGATGTTGCGGAGGCTTTAACCGTAAAAAAACATATATAATTTTTTTTATGAAAGCCATATACTAATATACCATAAGAGAATTAATAATCGTTGTAAAAAATATCTTACTCATGAATAACATACCATGTATAAATAGAATAATAAAATGACAACTTCAGTCTTCTTCAGAAATGCCACACTCCAAAGAAAATTGTAGGTGATGATCAATAATTGTTTACAGGTCCCAAGAGAAAGGGGGGAGACCCTCTTCTTTGTCAAGATCTAGGGTTTCCTTCCCTATCACCTCTTTTTGCGCACACAAAACTGCAAAACCTGCATCATTTTTTGATAGTTTTTCTTTGTTTTTGTGGGTTACCTAGTAGGTGAGACTGTGATTGTTTTTCATTTCAGAAACCCGATGCGTCTTGTCCTCTAAACAATTGTTTTCTCTTTGTCCTACCATACATGATTAACTATGCTCACCCTCTGAGTGTGGCCCTAATCCCTAGTGTCTTTTCTTGCCACAAAAGTCTAGAAAATAAATGGAGCACAGGGTGATTATTGGGATGGAAGGTGTTAGTGATGGAACTGGATCATCCAAACAAGATGATGGAGAAGAGAGCGAGAGCAGCGAGAACGATGAAGATGATCAAAGCAGTAAGCCTGGAAATAATGGAGGAAGCTCTAGCAATAGCACTGTTGAAGAGAATCATGAAAAGAAGTCATCAGTTCGACCTTATGTTAGATCCAAGATGCCAAGGCTCCGGTGGACTCCTGAACTCCATCTTTGCTTCGTTAAAGCTGTTGAAAAACTTGGAGGACAAGAGAGTAAGTTCTTATTCATTTCTATCACTGAGAACATATCTGTAAGGATTTTATCAGAATGATTTTTAGGAGAATTTATGAATTTTGTATGAATAATTGTCTCTAACTGTGTAGGAGCAACTCCGAAGTTGGTTCTTCAGATGATGAATGTTAATGGACTTAGCATTGCTCACGTCAAGAGCCACCTACAGGTTTTCCGAACATCAATTTCCGATCGATAATCTGTTTCCGATTATTCAAACTTGTTTTAATTCGTTTAAGCTCGTATCTAATTATCTTTGCCTTTTGCTTAATTCTGACATGCATAGATGTACAGAAGCAAGAGGATTGATGACCCAAATCAAGGTGATTCCGATGCTTCTTGCTTAATTATCTGACCATTCTCCTCGATATACACTTCACGAAAATGAAATTGTCAACCTGTATCTTCATTCATTAATGGAGTTTTCTTTTCATGTACAGTTATGGCTGGTCACAGGCATCTTGTGGAAAGTGGAGATCGAAATATTTACAACCTCAGTCAACTACCTATGCTTCAAGGTTACACTCCATATTGTCACAGTACCAGCTTCAGGTTATATACATGTTGATTCCACTTATCCATTTTTCATCTTTTTTCCTTCTATAGATCAACTTCAATTTGTTCTTTATCTTCTTAGACATGGAGATGCTTCTTGGAGAGCTCGTGAACACTCAATTTACAGCCCTCAATCCGGAAGCCGGTATTTCAACGATGATAATAGAACAGGACTAACAATGGCTGGAAGAATCTTTGGTGGCAACAACAACAATTGGAGAACTAATATTAGTTCCAGTTTCCAAATAGGCAGTTCTTCATTCACATCGGAGAATAGTTGGAGACTGGAATCGCGAAAAGACGATCCACAACCGTGGAACAAACGTAAATTCTGGCAACTGGAATCAAGTTCAGACGCCATAGAGCGTAACCCTATTCGTCAATTTCAAGCCCAGGTTGAAACTAATATTTGCAGACCAACCACAATTAGTACTAATACTAATATTAGTACTATATGGAAGACAATGAAGAGGAAGGACATAGATTGTGACCTTAATTTGGATCTATCTCTGAAGCTAACTTCAACGGCAAATGATTCCGGCAAGGATAGCTTAAAGAATGATGGTTCCGATCAAGTTGAAAACGAGCTGGCTCTGTCCTTGTACTCACCATTGTTGTCATGAAAGGAAGGAGAAGATGATGATGGTAAGGTAGATGGGAAAAGGGCGAGTACTCTGGATCTGACTATATGAATTAAACAAACAAAATTCTAAGTGAGATCTTGAGGTACTTGTCTGAAACATCAATGCATTTGCTTTCATGATTGCTGTTAATTTACAAACTATAGAAATTAATTAGAGACCTTTCTTTCTTTCTTTCTTGGTTTCTTTAAACTTTTATGAACGTATATTGACAAACATATTCTTAGGTTTCTCGAACATATACACAAAATTATTCATCGGGTTTTGTGGACTTTTTTGTAGTTTAGATGAATAAAACTTCGAAAACAACAAGATTTATTAGAAAATGCTTAGAATATTAATTTGGTATGAATACTCTTCATTTTCTTCATGCATTGATCACGTGGATTTCTAATTGTATTCGAATGGATTTTTATTTTATAAGCCGATTCACATAGGAATTGATCGACATTATAGTGTTTCAAGAAATGAAATATTCATTATATATGTTGCATTTTCTTTAGTGTTAAATAGGTAATGGCGACCAGTTTTTGAGGAATAAGTATAGGCAAGAATGTTCGAAGTTGGGAAAAGTACTTGGTGGTCTGCTCTAATTCTTGTATTTGTTGTAGAAATATCGAACTTTTGGATCAACAAGATCGCTTAACTTGTTCATATTGCATAGGAAAATTCTAGCTTCAAGCTGCTTTTTGAGGGTTTTTTTTTTTCAATTATCCATAAAAGAACTAGTGAACTAGAGAACATTACCACTCGCATAATTAAAACTCGATAAATCTTACATTGTTTAGCAACGAGAAACATCTTATTTGTTGTCCCATATTAAGTTGGGGAGGATTTTTTTTCCTTATATATATATGTTTTAGCCCTCAGTTGTTTTGTAACAAAAAACTCTCTAGTTAATAAGTGGTGTAATTTGAATTTTCTATGAGAGTGATTTTTTTTTTACTTTTATCTATTTAAAAATTGAAAATATTATTTAGTGAAATAAAGAATGATTACAAAATTACCTCAGTTACAACTTTTAATTACAAATTTTTAGAAATTTAAAACTTGTTTCATTATAATTCTTTAATTTACATGTACGTTTTTCTTCAAACATGTTACCCTATCTATTTAGTTGTTTTACAAACATAACCAAAAATTTCAAATGAACTCTTCGATTTATTTTTTTTATATCTTTGTAGAATAATTGTTCACACAATTAATTAATAGTTGATGAATAATAAATCACGTGAAATCAACTATTATTTTTAAGATTAAATATTAATAGTTAGAGTTTACTCTTGATTTATATATTTGAGGTTTACAAACAAGATTTACTGTATAATTATTAAAATTTTTTCTCAAACGATATATACAATTGGCTTCTCATAAACAAAAAAATTACTAATCGATTTCCCAAAATTTTTTAAACGGTATGTAAAGTTTATGCAAAATAATATTTATAAATTTTATAAAACACATAAAAATTAGAATATATCAAGCTAGAAGTTTATAATAAATTTATATTGATAAAATATTTTTTATTTTTATGTATTGATTTACAAATATATCTCAATATACAAAGTGGATATAATATCTACACAAAATTAATATTCAATTTAAAATCATAAAAAATTGCTAAAAATTTAATCTTTACAAATCAACAAATAACATAAGAATTCAACATATATAAAATTGAAGTTTGTATTAAGCTTAAATACTCAAAAAATATATAAATTCTTGTATAAAATTGTCTATACATATATAAAGTTTACGTAGGTGTATATTATAATTAAAACAACAAAAAGACTGTTTCGTATGAAACGTAATTAAGAAATGTAAACAAAAATTTAAAAATCATATCATCTGTAAAAAAATTGAAAAACTGAAATTTTATTAAAAAAAATGAAGAAAAAAAGTACATAGTGTAATTAATCCATGAAATTATGGATGTAAGTCTATTTTGAGAGACTGAACAAGAGTCAAAGAGTTGGTTCAAAAAATGAGAATAAAGAAAGAATAGAATTATGTCATCTTCGACATTTAAGCATGGGGTTCCATTGTTCAATGAAAAATTTCACCCTATGGCAAAACTGTTGGATCAATGGTGATTGACATTAAGAACCTCATTGTGTTTTGATAATGTGTAAATTAATGAAATTGATAAAGATTAATCTTAGGATTGGCAAAGTGTTTGAAATCAAAGGAATGCTCATAAAAGTGTGTTGGAGAAGTCAAATT
>CANYCX010046642.1:0-11456 GCA_948193385.1 Breynia disticha f. nivosa
TCTTTACTATGTAAACTAATTACATAATAAATGTCTAATACGTATTACAACCTCAATGTAATTTATTAGAATTTAATTTGACAAATTACAAATTTTACAATAATTAAAATACACAATTTTAATTCATTATTCTATAACACATATAGAATTACGCAAAAATATAAACAAATTATACAATAAAACTCTAATACCTCTTAATAACTTATTTCAATTTTATTAGAATTTTATAGGTACATTTAAATTAATTAAAATACTAAATTTTAATCAATTTTAAATGAAATAAATATTTCTGAAATTCGAAAATTTACTAAAAATATACCAAAAATTCCAAAATATTCTAAATATTAATTTTGTCAAACCGTAAACGTCTCGTGCGCCTCAACGCGCTACGGAGAGTGGATTCGGAACAAGGTTCACGCGAGTGGGTCTCGTCCACTCGCTGGTGGTCACGCACGCCACGTGGCGCTATCCGATTGGCGATGCACTGTTCGGGTGGATTGGTAAGGACACAGGTCGGTTCGAATATTCGAGTCGGGCTTGGGTCGGTTAGCTGGTTGGGTCGGGTCGAGTGATTGATCGTTTACATTAAAACGACATGTCGGTTTGTTCACCAACCGCCCACTCTGCTGCTCGACTCAAACGACGTGGCGTTTCAGACAAAAATGACTGGCATCTCGTGTCATCTGACTTCCAGACGGCATGCCCACGCGCGACTGCCGAGTGGGTGGCTCGTGCACGCCACGCGCCGCCTTCTGGCCACTTTCCGACAACCTGAAACACTTTTCCTGACTTTTTTAGGCCTTTTGAGTTCAAAGGTGTGGTCGGATTTGCCAAATTCCAATATTTTATTTTCAGAATCGTACTGGCCTAAGGTTTTCGAACTAATTTTAACGAAAATTATACATAATAAAATTGTAAAAACAACATCATAGGTACCCACAACATTATAGAAAATTAATTCTACAAACTAACAGTCTTTCGGCTCTGATACCAATGAAAGAAATGCATATAACACATATATATACATAATACTAATTAATTAAAGCATTAAATAAAACGAACAGAATACGTAAACTTGGAATTCCGTTCAATGCAGCGAAAGAAGAACAATACCTCGTTGAGGATACGCGCATATCCACAGGCACAGACGCGTCGGGATACGGGCAATGTTTCGCACCCGATCTTACACAGAAAAACCGATCACTGAGAAAATAACCACTTGTTGGTTGTTTACATAGAAGAAGAGAGGTGTCTCTTCTCTCCTCTTCCCTTTTGGTGGAAAAGTGGAATGTGGAAGGAGAGAGAAAAATGTGGTGGAATTGTGGTTTATATAGAAGTGGAGGTACCTATTGGTAAATAGGTACATTTCTACTCACATTTACACTTTAATCCCTAAACCAAAAGTGTTTCTAATTTAATTCTTCAATCAAATAAATAATAATTAAGTCTCTTAACTTAATTATATTTATTCGACGACCCAAACGTATGAGCGGAATAAATTATCCTTTCATTATAATAATAATAATAATAATAATAATAATAATATGATTAAAATTGTACACAATAACATCTCATCTTCACAATTTTAATTGTGTTAAAACACATTGTCTTAATTGTGTTATAATTCTTTTAAAATTTAAATTCAAAATTTAACTTTATATCTTATTCTATAACTAAATCACATTATTAATATCGATGTATATATATCTAACACAAAGTCAATCTCACCCGATTCTAACAAAGAATGTCAAACGCATACATATGTTAAATTTTTCAAAAAACTTTTAGATGTTTTCTGGCCAAGATATTCGGGCCGAAAATCAAAGTCCTAAAAAAATAAAGAAAAAAAATTAATTAAGTAATTGAGAGATATTTTAGAGAAAACATTCGTTAAAAAGTTAAATCTAGAATCTGATAAAAGTAACGAGAATAATACTAAAAACTTTTGATCGTCGCAGCAGAAATCAACAATAGCTGTAGCCTGTAAGTTTAACACTTCTCTCAAATGCAGTAATCATCTTGAAGGCGAGGTTTGAAAGATTCTTTTATTTCCCAATACACAGAATAATTATCCCATTCCAAGTTATTCCACCAAATTTCCTCTGCTTCAATACTTTTCACTGATACTTTTAACTCAAAGTTGGAGCCAAAGTTGAGATTCTTCAGTTTTGGTAGATGATAAAACGCAAGACGTTCTACACGGGGCCATGGCCCTTGCCAGATTCTCACCAACTTTGGTAGATTCCCAAGTTCGAGAATTTTCAAATTTGGAAGGAGCGCACCAGCAAACTTCTCTGAGTTATCATAAGAAATTACCTCTTCCATAGCTGCACAATTTTTCACTGCCAACTTCTCCAAATTGACGATGTATCTGCACATTGAAGTCGTCAGAAGATTGTTAAGCTTCAGACATGCTTGGACCTGTAACCATTTGAGCTTAGCAAAACTTCCATTTGACAGACTGCCACGCCAAATACTCTTGAAGCTTGGCAAATAATTGATGCTCAAGAGCTTTAACTCAGCAAAAATCAGTTCTTCACTGCCATCTACGATTGTCTCCATCTCGGGACATTCACTGATGATGCAGAGTTTTAACTTGTTAAAATTCTTAGCTCCGAATTCTGAAAGGCTGCGGATCTCCACATGGTGATCTAGATAAAAAGCTTCACTACTTTTTAGCACTTTGATAACATCTTCTGGAACCGTTTCACCGTTCACATATCTCAAACAACGACATTCCTGATTAAATTCCTCCTCCATATGACGTGGAACTCGGCATATGATGCGCTTCACATCATGTCCAACAACAAAGTTGAACTTGGCTGTACGAATTCTTCTCCATGATGGATTTTCAGCGAGGAAAACTGTGAGATTCTCCATCTTAGGAAAGTGTAAACGCAGGCTTGTCAAGTTTTTCAACCAACTTATATCTGCTATGGTAGAGTTGATGTCCTTAATCCAGCGTCTATCACCTGGGTGAACACAGATGCTCAGAGTAGTCAAAGAAGTAAGCTTTGACATAATTCCTGGTGAAATTAATTTTTTTGGCAACATCGAATACTCTCTAGGATCAACAGGTCCAAAAAGAGACAGTTCCAAGCGTTTCAGTGACAGTAGCACTCCAATCTGTTTCGGCAATTTATAAATATTGGAACCACCTACTTCAATCGATTCAATAAGCTTAAGTTCGCTCACTTCAGGGGGTAACCTGGTTAGTCGCTTACAGTTTCTTGCGATCAACCACACAAGACTAACAAGATGGGAAATAGATGACGATAAGGAAGTAATGTTAGTTTCTGACACATCAAGAATCCTTAGGGAATGCATGAAAGAAAAGAAACTTCCTGGTATAGCTCTGAGATGATGATTTCTTTGGAGAAACAACATCAAGAGATTAGAGCAGTTTGGACTCTCAGGCAGACTCAGCAATTCGTTATTCATCAAGAAAATTATATTTGCATTTTCCCATACCTTCTCGGTTACTGGGTTGTTTGATCCTGCACCAGTTTGTACTATGTATTGACCGAAGGGATAAGAGCAACTTGCTTGTTTCGGCAGTTGCCCTGAATCAGTTCCCAAAAATAAATCAATCGCATCAACCTCTGACAGTAGAATTTCCAGTGCAGAATCTTTGCTAGTATTTGGTATATTAACAAGAAGATCGCCATCGTGTCTCTCCAACAATGCGGCATTAGTAAGTACTTCCACTATTTCTTCCCCTCTTCTATTATCAACTGCATTCCCAGTAATTAAACCATCTTGGATGCAGTAACTTACCAGCTTAGATGTACTCACCCTCTCATCATATGCATACAACAAACAGTACAGAAGAAAACCAACTATGTCACGAGCTCTTGGCATGCCATTTCTCAACCGATCCTTCAACTTGTGTTGATGAGATGATGTCTGCATAGCTCCAACATTTTCACTGGAATATTGTTTCGTTGAAGATGTCAGTATTATGTTCATGGAACAGGATCTGCAAGTAATTCGTGATGATTTAGGTATTTCAGGAACACTATTAGCTGACCGTGATTGACGTGCAAATTGACTTTCCGTCCCCACAAAAGTAACAGACGCTGATGTAATTTCAGGGTCGGACTCCATCTTCAGACTTTGAAACTGCCCATCTTCATGAGCTGTTTCATGGACAATGGTACTTGAATTCAATCTATCCTCCATTAAGTCGTCGCGGATCTAATTCACAACAACGAAGATAGAAGATTAATAGCTAATTAACCAGTCCCTAAATTATTCTACCAAATGAAACTAGTCTACTGATGATTGAATAACTTTTCAGAAGAATTACTTGTGGTTTATCAAGTAGTATAATACATTCCAGTAATAAGGAGCTACAGAGTTTGAAATACAGTTAACAAAACTTTATGGAGTTAATATGAGCCAAGCATAACTTACCTTCGTTCTCTCGGTCACATCGTTTCCCCTTTCAACAACTTCTAGTGTTACTTTTCTTAGATTTGAAGGCATCATCTTCTCTAGCGGCGCAGTATCTTCAATTTCTTTAATCGGCTGATGAATTTTTGATTTGTTCTTCTCAATATCCATTTTCATTCTCGTGCGAAGAGGTTCCTCAAAACGATTCCCTCTCGTGTCTGACTTCAGTGTTTTAGGGGGGGAATAAATGATCGAGTCATGTCCTTCAAACCTTGTTTGCGAAATATCATCTTTTAGGTTTCCTATCTCCTCCATCAAGTTCTTAATTATGTCATTGAGGTCACCAGGGGTTCCTTTCTCGTTTTGCCGACTGCTTTGTTGCGCAGAAAAAAAATTATGTACTGTAGACTTGAGTTTTTCATCTGCTTCTAGCAACTTCACACAGCCCTTGGGAAACTTTCCTAGAGAAAGATTCTCCATTACTTCCTCTTGCAACTTAGGACGCCGGATTTTTGCTCCATTCGTATATTCCAAAGTTCCTTCTTCATGTGCATAGTTTTGCCGTCGTTGCCTTCGTCCCCAAAAACGTTTCATCTTTACTATCGAAAGCCAGTAGACTCCTGCAGCAGTCCTGAAGAAAATTAAAATCACAACATATCAGCCGAAACATGTGTGATTCACCCGTCTACCATAATATAATATATAATATAGAAATATAATTAAAAATTATATTAATTTTATTTTCTAATAGATGATATAAGTTAATTTTATTTCTATATAATTTGAAAGTATTAATAAAATTATAATCTATAAAAATTAATATATTATAAAACACTTATTGTTTAAATTTATTATTTGATACAATAGTATATTATTGTATAATTTAATAAACCATAGAGATGATATAATTTGAATTTATTATTGGCTTGTTTAGTATATAATTTTATATTAAACAGTTGTTATTTATATTTTTTTAGACAACTCTACATCTATCATATGATTAGACATGTACTAACAGCTAAATTCGTAGATACATATATATATTATTTTTTAATTTATATTTTTATTAAATTTATAAATTAATTAATCGTGATGTCATAAATAAAGTTAATGTATCACTAAATAATATGTACTTTAACAAAATTTATTTAATTTATTAATTATTTTTTTAAATATTGTTGTGATGTGTCAATTAATTATAATGTCAAATGTCAATTTATTATAAATGTCTAATTTACAAAAACCTATTCTTATTTACACAAACATAAATGTGTAAACAAATAAAGTATTTAAAAATGTTTATAAAATAATAAATAAACAGAGTCACGTTTTGTTTAAAATAAAGAATTATCAAGTATCAAATGAAAAAAAAAATTATAGATATATTTCAATTAAATCAGATGTCAAATGTCTCAATGTTAGTCATTGCTGCAGAGATAGCTCTTATAAAGTCGAAAGAAATGAATGATAATACAGAAACATATTAAAATTGATGAAAAATGAAAAACGTGACATAATTGAGTTGAGTTCTGTAAATTCATATATAGTAAAAATATGCTAGTAGATAAGTCTTTCATAATTTATTTTTTAAATTTAAATAATTCTGGTGGATCCGCTCATAATAAAAGAAAAAAAAGAGGGGTAAAATAGATAATTTATAAGTCTATTTAAACCAACTCCATAACTACCCACTTTAAGCCTTTTTTCTACGTAAAAAAAGGGAGTCAAAACAGAAGTGATTGGGTGGTTGACAACATGTATAGATACACCATCACTATTCTCTCTGCATGTATCCAAAAACATATTCTGCCGAGAATATGCTAAGAACTCAAGAGTGAATTCTTGATTGAGAGAGCACTAAACACATTCGAAAGAGATTGCGGACAAAATCCTTATTTAGTATACGTTCGTATACTCGTAGAAAAGGCAACCAGAACGATCTGTTGGAATGACTCTCGGTATAAATAGACTTTCCGCTGCATCAAGAACAATAAGTCGTGTTTTTACCCTTTTATTTACATCTTTTGCTTTCAAATTCATTTTGGTATAATTTATCCTAAAATCACATATTTATCAAGAAATCACTCTAGTAATTTATTTAAAATCTAAAAACCACTCTTATCTTAAAATAAAATTAAAAAATTTGAATAATTTATCTTGATATAATTTATACTAAAATCACATATTTATTCAAAACTCACTCTAATAATTTATTCAAAACACTCTTGTCTTAAACTAAAATTAAAATATTTGTTAATTTATTATAAATAACACTTATATATAAAATATTATACATAAATAATCACACATATCAAATAAACAATATGCCACCAAATATCACAATACTAATAATGACCAAAACAAAGGTAAGGCACATGTGATTTTTTTTAATGAAATATTGTCTACTATTTTAAAAATGTCAAAAAATTCACATACCGAATATAATACTATATTTTTACCCATAAAATATTCAATAAAACTTATTTAAAGCATTTATGTTTTATATTTTAATCCAATAATACATATTCTTGGGTGCACTATTATAACTATTATTTTTTAAAAAATTATAAAATTTTTATTATATTTATTTTTATGAGATGAATGAGTAATATTTTTGTTTAAAATTGTTATATGTTATTTACAAACCAAACTCTCTTTATAGAGTTTCTGTAAAAGAGAATTAAAGAGGAATATAAAAGACTAGTTATTGATAAAGTAAACAAAATCAACGACAAAGCTTGTTGTATGAAATCGTGCTTCTGACTAATGTTATCAAAATAGGATCGAAGTGGCCGATCGAACCGGTGAACCGGTTACTGGTTTAGACCCGATTTACTATTCAAATCGGTCTGCAAGCAAATTGGTATTAAATTAAGAAACCGGGCCGATTTTAAGTATTAAAAAAATTAAATAATTTTGTTTATTTATATATACTTATTTATTTTTTTATATTTATTTTTTTAAATTATCGGTTCAACCAGTAAACTACCGGTTTGACTAATAAACTAACCACCCAATTCCTTTTCCGGTTCGATCACCGATCCGGTTCTAATAACACTGCTTCAGACACTTGGAATATAAGGATATAATTAAATAAATTTTTGGAAAGTAAAGTAAATTATTGAGCAAACAAGTTATTCAAGAATAAATTGAGAAAGTATAATTTTTATGTATTTATAAGGTGTTTGTTAACCTCTGGTTAAGATGAGAAATGTTTATTCTAGAATTTTAGTGCTTTCAATTTGTTTGTTAAATTAAACTTATATCTTGTTTTTTTTCAAGATATGAGTATCTTAACAATAAGTCAAGATAAGCATTACATGTTTTTTTTAGTCTCTCTTCATCCTAGTAAAATTAGCAAATATTAGAAAAATATTTTTGAAATACATTTCAACTTTATCCGTAACATTCTCTATCTTCATCCAAAATTACATCATTCCTATTTTACAAGCATTGAGGCTTCGTTTGTTTGACGGAAAATGTTTTCTTCATTTTTCGTTGTTTGTTTGAGCTAAAGAAAAAAGTCAACGGAAAATAATTTCTGGTCAACTGAAAAATGATTTACTAAACCTCTTGTTTCATGACCAAGTATTTTCATCTTTTAAAAAGTGGAAAATATTTTCCAATTTTTGATTTGCTTACCTATAATATCTAATATTATATAGTTTTTAATTGTATTAAGTTTATTGTAGAATTTTTATTTCATTAATATATTTTTAATTTGTTTACATTTTTATTTACATGAATTTTAAATATTTTTTACTTAAATTTTTATGCAGTTGTCAAACATTAGAAATTACGAATGAAGAACATTTTCCTATGATTGCCAAACAAAGGAAAATAAAATTTAGGAAAATAAAATTCAGAAATTGATTTTCCATGGATGAATATTTTCCCAAAGAATCTATTTTCCGTCAAACAAACGGAGGCTGATTTAACAAGTACTACCTTAATATATGATTCTACTTCTCCGGAAGTATAAAATAATTTTTATTATATACTTATAATACCCTTTACAAATAATAACGTTATAATCATTTAAAATTTGTTTCTTCTTAAAAATATAAAAACATATAATATTAAAAATTTATACATATTAATAATAAAATATTATTTAACAAAATTATCATTTCAAAAATATATTTTTATGACACGACAAAAAAGATTAAACGAGTTGAATTTATTTAACCCGTTTATAACCCGTGTAATCTGTTTAAAATAAATAGATTAAATAAATCACCCGTTAATCACACCACCTATTTAATATTCATTTATAAACTTTAACAAAAAATATTATCTCTACTGAATGTTAATTAATAACTATGTTGTATCTATATATATATATTATTTTTATTTAAAAAATAAATATTATAAATGAATATTTATTATTTTATGTTGATGTTATAATATTAATGTATTTCTATTTATATATTAAAAAAGTTATTAAGTTAAATGGGTTATCAGGCCAAACAGTTTAAATATGTTAACATGTTATATATGACCTGTTTAAAATAAATTGGTCAATTAGTGTAACTCATTTACTAAATAAATCGAGTTTGGACTGAGACTAAATGAATTCGGTTCATAAAAGGGTCAATCTGTTTAACCTGTCAAAAATTCGAGTCATAAACAGATTAATAGGTTTAGACACCACCCGACATGAACCGTCTCATCTCTATCTTACAAGCATTGATTTAACAAACACTACCTTAATATATAATTCTCCTTCTCTGAAAGTGTAAAATAATTTTTATTATATACTTATAATACCCTAGACAAATAATAACATTATAATCATTTAAAATTTGTTTATTCTTGAAAATATAAAAAAATATAATATTAAAAATTTATACATATTAATAATAAAATATTATTTAACAAAATTATCATTTCCCTACTAAATGTTAATTAATAACTATGTTGTATTTATATATATATTATTTTTATTTAAAAAATAAATATTATAAATGAATATTTATTATTTTATGTTGATGTTATAATATTAATGTATTTTTATTTATATATTAAAAAAAGTTATTAAGTTAAATGGGTTATAAGGCCAAACAGTTTAAATATGTTAAAATATTATATATGACCTGTTTAAAATAAATTGGTCAATTAGTGTAATTCATTTATTAAATAGATCAAGTTTAGACTGAGACTAAATGAATTCAGTTCATAAAAGGGTTAATCTGTTTAACCTGTAAAAAAATTCATAAACAGATTAACAGGTTTAGACACCACTCGACAAGAATTGTCTCTCTTACCCAACATGAAAAAATCTACTTTGAAAAAACATGAACTTCCTTGATTAGTGTTTAGTGACAACCAAACATAATTAAAGAATTTACTTCCTTTATAATTCATTTACCATCACTCACTTCTCTATACTAATCAAAGCCTAAACCGATTCTGAAACTCTTTTCCGTGAAAGAAAGAAAAGAAAAAAGAAACAATAAATAAGTTTTTGTTTGCCAATATTCATCTGAGATCTTGTATTGTGTGTGTGTATATATCAGTATAAAACGGATCGACTCGGGCATCGTAATCCTCCTCCTCCTATTATTACTAATAATAATAATGATAGTAATAATAATTGCGTAAAGATTTGAAGCAATGTGACCTGTGTTATTCTCCTCTGGCGAGCAGCTGGCTCCAAGAATGATCAAAGATTCACTTCAAGTCTCCGCTTCCATTTCCGCAACCTGGCGCCAGAGAAGACTTGCATAAATATATAGTGAAACTTCTCATTCGCGTGTTCCATGATTAATTTTTTGATTAATGGCTGAGATGTGATTGACTTAATCCAACGGCTGAGATTCTTGCTTCGTTGTCCATATCTACGTGCACTCTGGTTATTTCGAGGAAATTCTTTCGGTAGGTATTCTAAGCATTTAGACTAATTTTTGTTTGTGTCGGATATAATTATAAGATCGGCAAAATTCTTTCAACTGAATTTTAATACAACTGTATATTTAAACTCGAATTTGAGATCTTTGATTAAATTAAAATAACTCTATGCCAGTTGGTGGTGGTTGTTTCGAGGAAATGAGTCTCGTAGAAAAATGCTTTAAGTTTTTGTTTCTTCTAAATATAAGTTATTAAATCGGTCGACGTGACCTGTCCGTATAGTTTTTAGCTCAATTATTGGAGTTTTTTTTTCCCTTGTGGTACCTCAAATTTATTAAGCATTACGCTAAACTCCTCATCACCAAAGTTGTTTTAATAGAGTTCGTGATCGGTTCAAGAAGTATAAAGTATCTGATTTTAAGATTGTTTTAAATTAATTTGATTAGTTAAAATATAGAAAAATATAATTTTAAAATAAATAAAATAATATGAAAAACAAATATTTGTAGAAAATATTTCAAATAGTTTTTTTAAATTTTCGTGGTTGTTGCCGCCACGCAATGTTGTTAATTGTTAATTATTATTATTGATGGTGGTGGGAAAGTTAAGGGAATGTTCTAATTACTACTATTATTTTTTATTTGTTCACAAGGACTGTTTGCACGTCAACACGGGTACAGGGCCGCAGTGTCAGTGATTGGCTGGTAGGATGAATCATACCGTATAGAGTAGGTAAGGTAGTATAGCTACCAGTTGAAAAGAAGAGAGAACGGAGAACTTCTAATTTTCAATTCTGTTAGATCGTTGCATGCATTCAATTCTGTTGGAGCTCTTCCTACCTTCTGAAAATGTTGGCTATAATCTTTGATACGGCAAAAGGAGTCGTCGAGAAGATCCGATTGATGCAAAGTCAGAAAATTGGGGGACGAAATAATGAACTGGAGAACAAAGTTGTCGTTCTCGAAAATCTATTTTATGAAACTGAGAAAAAGCAGACTGCAAACCTGCTGATCGAACCGTGGGTTGTGCTATTGAGGGATGCAGTTTATGATTTGGATGACTTGATTGAAGACATCTTGACCGATGATTTGCGCCGACGACTGGTAGCTGCTGATGGAAGCATGAGATGTGAGGTATGTCTTCCGGTCTTTGGTTATCGAACAAAGTTTGGTCCTAAAATTAGCCTTATTAGGACGGGATTAGAAAAAACT
>CANYCX010047165.1:0-12892 GCA_948193385.1 Breynia disticha f. nivosa
AAGCAATACATCAACATCATTCCCACATATCAATCATTATCAAATCACAACAACAACAATGTAAATATCAATCTATTACATTGCCTTTCACACTCATCACCCAAACACACATTCCAATCACAATTCAACCAATGCAATCATTCCACAAGCCATGCACCACATCAATTTCTTTATAACAACCATAATTTTAACATTTTAAAACAAACATTTCCATACACACGAAAACAAACAAGAGAAGCTGCACTCTTGTTACTTACCTGTCAACTCGCTCAGTGTCCCGTCTGGGAACCTTCCTCTCCTTGATTAGGTCCTCCTAGTCACAATTAAGACTTACATTAATTACATACATATGTATACCAATTTGTTAAGATATAAATAAACGATGTCATTTCATTTACATGTATGTATGTAATGCATTCCCTTTAAAATTCTCTTTCCTCATTAACTAACTGTACCTCCCCTTCATTTAATTCCACTCTTCCCTAATTAATAACCATTCCCAACTTACTTAACAAACTCCTTACAATAGAGTTCCACAGTTCCAACCATCCAACACCTAATTCATACCTCATTTCCTTCGATTCCATTTCCGAATTACTAAACCATTTTCTTTAATTACAAATTACTTATACACCATTAAACACCCAAACAAATTGGCTATAAAAACAACCTCAACAGAGCCCGAAGAAGTTAACCCTAACGTCAAAACTTAAAACCGAACTTAGAGTTTCATTTTCCAAATTCGTCACTCCAAACCATTCAACTTAAAACACCATTTTCAAGCCCTTAAACCATAAAATAACCCTTGAATTTGATACCAACGGTTACTACACATCCATACCTTTCCAACAAGCCCTATTTTACTCTAAACGGAGCTAAATTGAATGAAAAATCACATCGGAAAGATGGAACCATAACAAAAACGTGATTTACATAATTAAGTCGAAGAAAACTCACCAAATCAAGCTTTTAGTTCGATCCTACAGCTCCTGATCACTGTGATTCAACAAGGTTCAGGTTCGGTTAGGGTTTTCAGAACTTGGATCGGATTTTAGGAAGCAAAACGGGTTTGTTTGGTGGAGTGTAGAGAGAGATAGGATGATACACATATATATAAGTTTCGAAAAGGACGTTTTTACCCTCGGCTCTACCGTGACCTTCCTTTCGATTTTTCTCTCTCCCGATTAACTTAAAAATACTCGATTTTCAACTCACACCCCGTCCTACACTTCACACTAATTATTAATTAAATATTCTTGCGAAAAATTTCTTCATACTTTTATAAAATATTTCATTACATTCTAACAATTTACATAAAATGGAGGGCGTTACACAGTCAGTGAGGCTCGTTGTCTCTAAATGATGTTACAGGAGATGGAGTAAAAGAAAAAAAAAACTCTTTCATTTATTTGTACGTCTCATGAGAAATTTAAAAGACTATGCACTTTTATTGCTGAATTGTTGATAATTAAAGGCGTTTAAAGTCATTAAATTTTTATGGAAAAAATTTTAAATTATGAGAAATTAGAAAAATAGCAAGAAGCTTTCTCATTCACTCTAATGATATATAGAATTAAACATAAAACTTTAATTAGATAGAATGAAAAGTCTTTCTTTTATTTTTTCATGAATGTAATTAAATATGAGTGGTCATTCAATGTCCAATTTTATTGATTGATTAAATTAAATTAAAAAATTTAAAAATCTGAGAAAATTAGAAAATCATTTATCTTGTTTGTGGTTGAATCTTGTGATTCAACTTTAATATATATATATATAGATAGATTGAAAGACTTTTTTTTATCTATTTAAATTCTCTGCAATTACGTTTCAAAAAAACAAAACGTTTCAAGAAGCAAATGGATTGAAGGCTTTTTTTCTGTGTTTAAATCTTATACGTTTCTAAAAACAGAACGTTTCAAAAAGCAAATTAAATGGTCACTTATTTCTAATCAACACACCCTCATTTCCTTTTCTTTTCGGTTGAAATTATCTTTTGTTTATTGTTTGTGCTTCACAACGTACTAATGAAGTTATCAAACAAGTTATCAAGCACAATTTTTATCGCTTCAAACACACAAATAAAGTGTTAATCCAAATGAGAGGTAAGGCTTTTGAGTTATTATGCCTGACGTCCAATCAATTGTTATGGGTTTTCTCAACAAGCTTCATAAGTGATGCATTTTTCGTAATTGTTGTTGTGGCAAATGAAGTAGCATGGAGTGGTGATATGTGATTTTTTGTGTTAGCATGAAGATTGAAGTCTCACTAGCTATTGCGAAGCAGACTGCAGTGCTGCTACAGTTGGTGATTTCGTAGGAGAGTACAACCAGGCCAGTGCTTTAATTGACGCACATCTCTCTCTCTTTATGTTATTAGTATATTCAGTCACTTTTTCCTTTTTTTTAACGGTTTTGGTTACTTTTAACACTTTTTTTTACCCATTTTTGTATTTTTTTGGTAGGATTAATGATGAAAGGAGGTAAATCAAAGTCTGAAAGTAAGAGCGCCAAGTATGTGTTGAGTTTTAGGATTTGGATTACATTTATTTAGATTTGATGACCAAACTGTAATTTTGGCAGGCTTCCGGTGAATAAGAAAGCAACAAAAGGAAGAAGGATGGAAAAGCTGCCAAGGATTCTAATAAGCCCAAGAGGCCCGACAGTTCTTTCTTCGTCTTCGAATCCTACATTTGTTGATTTTTTTTGGTAGGTCGAAAAAGCTGGTGGTGAAAAATGGAAATTATTGTTCGATGTCGTAAGTATTTTTCATCGAATAAAATTGAATTTAATATGATCCTACTTTGCTTTACAATATTTTAATAATATTTCTTGTCATTATTGTTATTGAGTTATGTCGCAAAAATTGACTAGAGAAAGGTGAGCACGAGAAAAAGATGGAGGCTTACAACAATGAACAGGTAGGGAATTTGGTTCAAGCTTAATTTTCGTCGTTGTCTAAAATTTGTATAGTCTAATCATCTGTGTGGTAATTTTTGTTTTTCCAGGTTGAGAATCCCAAGGAAGAAGTGGAATCTGACAAGTCAATGTTGGAGGTTAATGACGAGGATGATGAGGAGGGAAGTGGCGAGCTGAGATCGAATAGGTTTTATTGATTGCTGTGGTGCGTTCATTGTTGGGTTTTAATGCGACTTTGTGTTCAACACAGGAGGAAGATGACATGCATGAAGATGTTCAGAAAAATAGTGTAGTCATGTAGACAAAGATTTCGATTTTTTGATGTTAATAGACGAGCGGAATGAATATTGGTATTTGTTTGTATTTTTTCTTTGCCTAATCACTTGTCTTTTTAACAATGAAATCTTAACTCTCTCAGTTGTTTTGTTTCTAAAGGAAAAAATAAAATAAAGAGACGATTAATATATAGATGGAGAAGGGGGGAGTATTCGCCTTTTTTACTTTCCATCAAAGTGCATGAATCACTCGTAAAACCTTTGAGCCACTAATTGAATGCGTTCGGAACCGACTCTCGGGATGGTGTGTATCCAAACTGAGCTTAGCAGGTCGAGTAACTCTCATCCATTTCGTCATAAGTGCACTCCCCGCATTCCAAATGCAAACATTACCCCTCCCTAAGAACACTTGTCAGGAGATTGATAAGTTGGCTAGGAAATTTCTTTGGGGCATTCATGATCAATCCAAGAAAATCTCGTTACTCAGTTGGGACGCAGTATGAAAACCCAAACAGGAAGGAGGGTTGGGGATCCGCACAGCTCTCCAGACAAATAAGGCGTACATGTTGAAGTTAGGAAGGAGCCTAACCCACGATCCGAATGCCTTATGGACAAGGGTTCTACAAGGCAAATATTTGAAGGATGGGGAGGTAGAATTTTCAAACTCAAAGAAAAGTAACCTGTCCCCAACTTAGCGAGCAATACTGGATCATCATCGGTACCTCCTGGATAATACGAGTTGGTCTGTAGGTAATGGACAGCTGATTCGCTTTTGGCGGGATAATTGGTTACAAAGCTTAGGCCCTCTCCTACAATACCATACCAGCTCGACCACGAGCATAAATATGGACGCCAAGCTAAGTGATTTTGTGAAGGATAATGAATGGGATCTTACACAGATTAGACAAGTCCTTCTGAGTTGGGCATGCAGAGTACTGGAAGAGACGCTGCCGCCGATCAGCAATGCAGGTTCTGATGCCATCTACTGGACAACTACGACATCAGGTAAGTTCTCATTATCAAGTGCAGTAATGTGTATTTCTAATGAAGCTTCAGATGTGCAGGACGTAACCCACAAAATCTGGAAGGAAATATGGAAGTGGAAGGGACCTACTCGTGCAAAATATTGTCTATGGCTAGTAAGCCATGGTAGGTTGCTTACCAATACACAACGATTGCAACGAGGCCTCACAACTGAAGATACATGCAGCAGATGTAACGAGAAGGCTGATTCAATCCTACATGTCATAAGAGATTGCCCCTCTATTCGTCCATGGTGGAACAAAGTCATAAAAGACGAATGGAAAGGACCGTTTTTTTTGCTTGACCTGCACGCATGGCTGCTCTGAAATCTGGTAAACAAAACATACACATTTGCAGGTATACCATGGAACATATTTTTCGGAATCTTTATTTGGCAGGCTTGAAAATACCGCAACTTGGAAATTTTCCAAGGACGTAAAGTTTCAGTTCACATAATCCACGAGTGCGCCCAAACTGCTACAATTCTCTTTCAAGCCAAAAGGCTAGAATGCAATTTAAGTAACAGGAGAGAAGGAGTCCAGCTGCAACATGCACAATGGCAAGCTCCACCAACGAAGGTGTGCAAAATAAATGTAGATGGTTCTTCCGAAAACTATAGCCGCAGAGCTGCAGTGGGGCTAATTGCAAGGGATGACAGTGGAGCTTTGAAAGGATTCCTGGCCAAACCAATTCCATTTTGCTCATCTCTCTTATCAGAAATCTGGGCGATATGGAATGGATTTCGATGGGCACAAGAAAAGGGCTGGAGGCGTATAATCATTGAGTCGAATTCTATGCTTGCCAGAAAATATGTTATGAACCCGGCTGAATGGAAGGGATGTTGTCAGAACCTTCTATGGGATTGCTACAATTTCCAAACGAAATTTGAGTCTGTTTCAATCCAACATACTTTCAGAGAAACAAATGAGTGTGCCAATTGGTTGGCAAAGAACAGTCTTATGCATAGCCTAGATAGCGATGTTTTATCTCATATTCCTTTAGGCCTTTCAAGGCTTTTGTACTATGACTCCTTGGAATTTCCCTTTATTAATAATAATATTCTTCCCACTGCACATCTGCGGGTTCAACCTAGTTGATTTGGCAAATGTGTGGTGCCACTCGCTCATGGGTTCAGCCTAGCTGATTCGATGAGATAGTGGGTATGGGCATTTACAGTTAAAAAAAAAAGTGCATGAATAAGCAAAGTGAAGTGGTTTTATTTTATAAGTGGTTTTATTTTATAAATGGTTTTATTATCTTTGTAGCAATAGACATTTGTTTTAAAAAATGACCCACTTTGATTGTAACTTATTTAAATTTATCAATTTAAATTTATTAAAATAAATAATTTATTTAATCTCTTCTACATTTTTCATTTTTAAAAAATTATTATAATTATTACAAATAATTTTAATTACAATTGAGATTTCGTG
The DNA here is from genome assembly GCA_948193385.1 of Breynia disticha f. nivosa. Taxonomy (NCBI): domain Eukaryota; kingdom Viridiplantae; phylum Streptophyta; class Magnoliopsida; order Malpighiales; family Phyllanthaceae; genus Breynia; species Breynia disticha. The sequence goes on from CANYCX010047165.1 coordinate 5,650, forward strand.
CATAGCACGGGCATAATAGCTAGTTGGTTACCAAATGGATAGAAAATTCACCGTGTTTTTCACGTGTCGCAGCTGAAGCGACACATGGAGTGAACATACCAAAGTCAACCATTGCCACTTGTGCTATCTGAATAACTAGAATGGATGGTAGAACCGGATGAGATATGAGACATAGGCGAAGGAAGTGGGAAGCAAGAGTTATTGGTTAAGTGGAAGAATTTACCAAACTTTGAGACAACTTAGGAACCCATTTCATTGCTGTGAGAACAATTCCCAACTTTTCACCTTGAGGACAAGGTGATTCTTTGAGTGAAAAGTATTGATAGACCTGAGATCAAGTGGGTGTACAAGAGGAAGAAAAAGAACAAGAAAGGGAAGACCATTAAGTGACTTGAGCTAAGCGATGGGTCGTAGAGTGGGTTGTCGTTTTTAACTACTGATATGTTTTCGGTTACTATCAGACTAAAAATTGTGTATTACGTGTGAGTTTGTTACAGCAAACCCATGAGACATCTTATACAGGTAGTACAGGTTGGTAGTAGAAAGGGGATCGTGAGATTATTCTTTTGTTTTGGCTGACACTAGTCTTGGAGTGGCCTCTCAAATTGCCGCTAAATTAATTTGGTACTGTCATATTCTATCAGAATGTTCGTTGAATATGCAGATGTTTTGGGTATGGTCGGTCTACTATATGATCTCCTCGTAGCACTAATATGCTTTCTTCACGGTGCTGCACTCCGTCGATGTGTTCTGTATTTTCGCCATGGTTCTTGAGATGTGGGACTACCGCATTGTTGTGAACACAATTGCAGTTATAGGTTATTGATAACAACCACAAGAATCCACTCTATGCATCTAAATCTTCACCAGCAACACATGAATCACACATCAAGAATCACCTAAGAATTTCATGAACAAAAATGTCCCATAGGATTACACGATGACCATCATAGGTAGTCTTTACCTTTGCTAGGATTTATGACAAGAAGTTTCTTCCTATATCAAAATCACCAAAAATTTCAATGTTATAGTCATTGTTCAAGCCACAGCCGGAAAAAAATTCAATCTGTATTCATCTGTTCAGTTACATTTTCGACTATAAATCATTTAAAGACAACTTCGTGTGTTTCCCATGTGACCATGAAGATGGCCTCCTTCAGACAACACATACCCAAGTCATATCTAACTCAACTTTCCATCAATGTCCCGTTCATTTCCGCAGGCAAGGTTATCAACTTACAAGGAATGTCGTCATCCGGATAAAAAAAGAGCAGTTGATACTCGTTAAATTGCTTCTAGCAGTTGTTCCATCATCTTCTTTGATCTCAATTGTAGGAAAATCTAGGTATAAAAATGCATGAGTGCTATTGCCCAAGAACTATGATGTAGATGGAGTTTGGTTAATCACTGAAGCACCTCCGCCTTTTGGTTTCCTTTTGTGCTTACGTTTCTTCTGCTTCTGTGCTAGCCTTGTCGTACTTTTCACAATCTTTTCCCATTCCTTCTTGTTTTTCTGGTATAACAGCATGGCAGCACGGGCATCTTCTATCTGAAATAGCATGAGCTCTTCAGATTTAAAAATGGCAAAGTGATTTCACGTAAAATGGATTTGAAAACCGTAAAACTGTTTCCCATATACATCCTGCTAAAAGAGGAGATGAAGAACACAACTCTAGCGTCCAGTGAAAAGCCAGAAAAAAAGAAATACAAATAAAGATTTTGCTTCAAGTGAACAGTGAATTGAGAAGTGATGGGAAAACCACACGAGAAGAGCCATAAAAGTCAACCGAAAAGGAGAGGAAAACAAGTTGTACTAGTGACAGTGGATCCTTGGAGGCAACTGGATTTGATTTTTTCGACATAATAATAAGTTGGTGACAAATTCAAAATCACTAAAAATTTGAGTTCGAACAAAATTGGAACTCACAGGGCAATGCTCCCCATTCTGTATCTTGACGCCAAGAAACTCGACTGCAAGATGACGAAGCGCCATTCTACGCCGTTCTCTACAACAGCAACTAACCATGTTACTCATACACTATAAAATTTAGATATACTAGTACATGAATTTCAAGAGTTTAAAAGAGTCAAAGTGGCTATTACATACTTGAGGAACGGCTGATAATCAGCAGTATCCCGAATATCCTTCTTGGGATGACTTAACAGCAATGCCTGATAGAAAAGAATATTTACTCCAAACAGAACGATTCACGTCTAAGATAGTTGAGGCAGATAATAATACATGTCAAACCTTTAGATCATTTCTCAATGCATGGCCCACTAGGATTTTTCCTTTAATTAACTCTGCCACTTGATTCTGAACATCTCTGAAATCCTTGGCTGCAATTAACACCAACATAATGAGGCATTTAAAAATGGCATCACAGTAAGAAATGTTGCAATCAATACTTGAATCTTGTATAGAGAACTAAGCTTCATATATCAACACAAATCAATGAAAGGACAAACAAAGTAGCATTTAGGAAAGAATCATTTTTTTAGTTATATTTTAATTTCATAAGAAAATAAAAGGATTAGCTGCTTCCAACGTCATTTATCAAATCCCTGGTACATATCCAGTTTTCACAACAATGGTTGGTAAGTTATTTTTAAACTTGCCATTCCATGTGCTGTGCTACACAAATGAAGAGGTTGAAACATCGTTAGGAAAACATTCACAATCATTAGATGGTGGCAAGAAAATAATATGGCACAATGACTTGGAAGTTAGTTAATACTTCATCAAGCGTCATGATCATGTAGGCATTTGCCAGTGTCAAATTCTTCAAAAGCAATTACTAAAAATGATAAGAGACTAACAAGCTGCACTCGTCTCACTTTTAATTTACTGTAAAGCCTGTAAAGAAAATTGTCAAGCCACATAACTTAGCTGTTCGAGATGTCTCACACATTACAAAAAATTCATTTCAGTAAATTCAGTCTAAAGTAGAAACACATATTTATGCGTATGATTAATACACAAGAAAAAAAATCAGCTCTGCTAACCTTTTCTTAAGTCTCGGGGCCGAATACCACTTATATGAGTGCGAAAATCAACAATTCTTTCCATTGGACGAACAAACTCATCATATACCACATTTCCCCACTGATTTACCTGTCATCAATTGAAGCAATGTAGCATCATCAATGACCAAAAAAAACATCAGAACAAAATGCAGTTCAAAATCTAGTATGTAAATAATTTTATGAATGTGCATAACTTTCATCTTATGCTTTTCATAGTATGTATTCATTGCCAACATCATGGGGTAGAAAAATGAGAAGATAACAAGCAAACAAATTTATAATCATCTGAAGTTGAAAAACAAAGTTTAAATAGAACACTTAATTGCTCGAGTGTTCTCCATTCTAGCTTGTTTCAAAGATCAAAGCATAAAAAAGAAGGATTTGATGACTACTAAAGAAAAGGTATTAGCAAAATTGACAAAATTAAAGGCAAAAATAAATGCATGTGTAGACTCTACAGAGAAGAGAACTTTCTTGTCATCGACAATGATATCACATAGTTCTTACACTATTTGAGTAAAATACAGACAGTTCGATGGAAGAAAATGAACAGTGGAAATGCATTTTCACAACACAAGTCAAAAATTATACCAGTGTTACTCGTCCTAAAGCACTTTTGGTTCCTTGCCCAATGCCAACCATTTCACAATCCATGGCTACCACATCTGTCACACTGTGATAAACATGGAACCAAAAACAAAATCAACCACAAGCAGTGCAATAACCCAAATTACCCACCTTACGAACTATAATGAGTAAAGAACCTTTCCTGGTTAAGACAATATAGCAGAGGCCATGCACACAAACATATACGAAATGTAACACTTTTATCTTCAGCTTTCAAAAATCAATGCCAAAAATAGGACCAATTAAATGTACAGTTCAATTTTTCTAGCTTCGCTGCTAGATTATTCATATCAGAGTTCCCAATTTATTTTCCCCACAGAAGTAGGAGCAATCTTCACTTTTCAATTGTACTGTCAAGACGGCTCAAGCTATAAAAACAATCCAATACTGTAAGTCATGATTCCAAAACAATAACTCCATATCCTTAAAGTTGTCCCAAAAAAATTGAAATATTGACAATGTGAATCACCTGAAATCATCATTGACTGGAATAAGTGGATTTAACTTAGATTCGTCATGTGATTCTTCCTCAGCTCTCTCTTTACGTTTCCCTGAAAACATGAACAAGAGCAGAACAAACCAGAAGTTAACTGCATCACATAATTAACCAGTGAAAGAAAATCTCTTTTCTTCTCAACAAGAAAGGCAATTGATATAAAAGTCTTTAAGCTTATTTTTATTAATCTCATTTCATGTTTCTACCTCAGTAATCATAAATAACAACTTGAACATACTTGAAGATCAAAACACTAACCAATTCAAAAAAAAAAGAGAACTATACAATGACAAAAATAAAATACACTTTTTAGAAGCAAGACAATATGCAATCCCAAACAAACACAAAATAAACTGAGACAAAAAAAACTTTTAAGAGATTAAGAAACTTTACTATGCCAATGAAAAAAAACCGATTGATATTCACCTAAGATGGTTTTGTGGGCAGGTTTGGAGTCATCGTTCTTCAACTTCTGCATATAAAACCATAAGTATATAAGGAAAAGAGATAGAAAAGAGCAGAAAAAAGAGAAGAGAAGCATGGGTTTACTTGTTGGAGGAGAGCCCAGTTGGGATTGATTGGTAAAAGCTGCTTTGATTTCTTCTTCTGCATTCTTCTTCTTCTGTTACGTTGCAAGCTCAGAAACAAAAGAAATAGGTTTGCGACCGTGGAGAGTTGGAGTTTACAAGCCTGGAGTTAATTTTATTTTTGGTACCTAAGCTTTCCAATTTGTTTTAGTATACTCCTGAAAGTTAATTTAGTTTAAAAAAAACCTCGACCAACGTTGTTGGGACAAGGTCACCACATCTCACCTTAAAGTGTGACTTTTCCATAAATACTCTGAAACCTATACCACTATATGTCACCTTTTTCAAACTTATTCCACAAATACCACAATTCACGACAAATCCACAAAACATCCACACATTAATCAATTTGTGGATATATTATGAATATATTATGGATATTAATTTTTTTATAAATGTCCATAACATATTCACAAAGCATCCACAAATTGATAAATGTGTGATATGTTGTGAATATGTTGTGCACATTGATTTTTTATAAATATCTACAAGATATCCACAAAGCATCCACGCATATAATAAATATCTACAACACATCCACAAAATATCCACACATACAAACCGTCCACACATACAAACCATCCATAAAGACACAAAATAAATATCCACAACACATCCACAAGATATCTTTCTTACACGATGTCGTTTTCCAAAATATATAAAGATTTCTTAAATAATCAACACAAAACTTTCAGATCTGGAGCTTTCTTCACCAATGCGTCTCTTTAATCATTATCTTGCTCTCGTCCTAGAACAATCCGTTTTCTTTATATGATATTGACTGAGAGAAATCTGAATTTCAAAAAGAAAGAGATCAATACTTATTTTTGTGGCTAAACGTGTTACTGTCTTCTAGCAGCTTTCTCTCTAAGTATTGAAATAATAAACAACAATAGGAGAGCCTTGATTGTTTTCAACACAATGCTTCTCTGGGTGCAGAAGTTCTCTTAAAGATGAAAGTGGGTTTTTCTAGCGTGATTTTTACATTTTTGGAATGTAATGTGATGGAGATTTATGTGATTTTTATACGTGAGATTCTATGGAATAAGTTTTCAAAAAATGTTATTTATGGAAATAGTTTGTATGGTATAAGATAAAAAGAATTAATATACTTTATGATTGCATAGATGTCCTTTCCCCTTAAAATTAATGTCTTATTGAGTGGCCCTCTAAGGCCAATGCCTTCAACTGACACTGACTTAACCCGTTTATCCTAAACTCATTTACACCCTATGCAAACTCAATCCATTTAATTTCATTTCGCATCGAGTCGGGTTATTTTGTCGAACTTTGTTTTGGATTAGTTCCATAGTACACATTTTGTTTTTTATTTATAGAAGTATAGTTGTCTTAAAAATTTTTGCAGAGTAGTGTATTTTACTTTTTTAATTGTGTTTTGTATAGAATGGACTTTTTGTAAGCATAAACCTAATATAAACCTCATATAAATTTTATATAGAGATTTAAACATTTTATTTATAAATTTATATTTATTTTTCATGAATTTGAAATTAATATAAACTTCTAATTTAATGTATGCTAAATTGTTATGTTTTTTTTATGGATTTTCCAAAGATTAACTTTTACAAAAACTTTTTATCATTTTAAACTAACAAATAAGGTTGAATTCAGAACTTATGCTTCAAAACTTATGGATCAGCTAAATGCAAACATGGAATCTCTTGAACCCTAGATTTGATCGTTTTAACTATATTTGTATGTTCATCTGACCATTGAACTGGGTTTTTCTTGAGCCTATCATGCAATGGTTTAGCTAATCTATTAATATTTGGACAAAAATCTATCACATAATTTAAACTTCCTAAAATCCTTTGGAGTTGGGTTTTGTCCAAAATTTTGTCTAGAAATTTTGTAGCAAATAGTAATGATCTTTCAATTGGAGTGATGGTTCCTTTTGTAATCCAATGTCCTAAGAATCTAACTTTTGCTTGGAACAATGAAATTTTAGACTTTAAAACCGCTAAGCCATTTTTTTGAACCACTTGTAAGAAGATTCTAAGGTGTTTAAAATGTTGGTCAATTGTTTGAAAAAAAAATTAAAACATCATCTATATAAACTATGCAAAAAATTGAATATGGATTGAAAATATCATTCATTATTCTTTGAAATTTAGAAGGGGCATTTTTTAAGTCAAAAGGCATGACATTCTATTCATATTGGCCAAATGGGACTGTAAATTCAGTTTTGTACCTATCCTTTGTAGATATTTGAATTTGCCAAAAACCTGACTTCATATCAAATTTGGAAAAAATATGTGCGGAGCATAATTTTTGTAATAAATCTTTTTTATTTGGAATTGGGTATCTAATCCATTTTAAAGCTTTATTTAGAGGTTCGTAATTAATGACTAATTTCGGCGTTCCTCTTTCTATTTCAGCATTTTTATGAACATAGAAAGCAGCACAAGACCATGGGGACCTAGATTTTGAAATTAATCATTCTGTTTCAAGATCTTTAATTTCATTTCTACAAAATTCTTCATCT
>CANYCX010047232.1:0-19538 GCA_948193385.1 Breynia disticha f. nivosa
CCAAAAATCGTGACGATCAGACGGTGGAATCTCCGGGAAACGACGACGGAAGACTGCTGGTCGGAACAGAAAATGTCAATACTCTCCAGCAATCTGCCCTGACACGAATGAACAAGTTTCCAAACTCCAAACACGATCTCCACCGTTGAAACTGAAGAACTACAAGTAACGAAGATGATATCCAAATTTCGTGACAATCTGACGGTAAAATCTCCGGGAAACGGTGTCTGAAGACTACTGGCCGGAATGTGGATGGGAGAAAAAAAAATCTTTTGTTTTTAAACTTACCACCTTCTCTCTCTTATTTTTCTTGTTGTGGAAGAATTAAATGGCAGACATACCTTTTTTTCTTTTAGAAAAACAAAACACATAAAAATAATGGGGCTGGACCCACAACAACAATTACTAAGAATAAGAAACATTTGAGCTTTCGTTAATGAAACTCGTTCTAATCATGCTTTACCATTTAATGATTCAGATTGTCCAAGACTTGGGGTCTTACTGATATTGGATTTGCTCGAGAAAAAACAGCTTACTGTTACTTCGCTGTTGCTTCAAGTGCTTCTTTGCCTCTGGATTCTGACATAAGAACATTGGCCGCTAAGAGTGGAATAATCATTACAGTTGCTGATGATTTTTATGATTATCATGGTTCTTCACATGAATTCGAGATTCTCACAGATGCAATCCGAAGGTTCTTTTCTGTTCTAACCTGAACTTTTTCTATAAGAAAGTTTTCCGAAATCTGTAGTGAAATACCATATCCTGACGCATCACGCGTGTCAAACTACGACTTAATAATGTTGAAGGTAACTCTTAATTTTGACAGATGGGATGGAACAAGTTTGAGTGGTCATGGCAAAACAATTTTCGATGTTCTTGACGACCATGTAACAGAAGTAGCTGCAAAACTCTTCAAACTGAAGGGAATCGATACAACGAATTATCTTCGTAACATTGTAAGATGCCGAATCTGTTCATCATGATTTTACTAATCTTTCTTGTTCACTGACATTGAGTGTTCATTTGAAGTGGTACGAGACGTTCCAATCCTGGTTTACTGAAGCCAAATGGAGCAGAAGAGGGGAAATACCATCAACAAAGGAATATCTTGAAACTGGCATGACATCCATTGCCACACATACAATTGTTCTTCCAACTTCCTGTTTCTTGGATCCAAGCTTACCCAATTATAAACTCGGACTGAACCAGTACGAAACCATCACTCAATTGATGATGATCATTGCTCGATTGCTGAATGATATACAGAGTTACGAGGTAATTCCATATAAGATTCATTTTAAAATTCCATATAAGATTAAAATTCAGTGATTTGGGAGTTAATCTGTTGTACAAAACCAATGTTTCAGAAGGAAATTAAGGACGGAAAATCAAACTATGTACTGCTACATTTGAAAGAAAATTCTGAAGCAAACATTGAAGAATCCATTGCTTATGTGAGAGAGATTCTCGACAAGAAGGAGAAAGAGTTCATGGAACAAGCTTTATTGGAGGGTTCGAATGACTTGTCCAAAATTTTCAGGCATCTTCATTTATCATGTCTGAAAACGTTTCAGATGTTTTTCCATGCTGCAAATAAATATGACTCAGAAACAGAAATGGCTCAGGACATTCAGAAAGCAATTTATGTTCCTCCGGAAGTTGGAAAACAATTAGAACCTGTCTTAATACCAACCATGCCACTTCAGGAAGGAAGAACAACAAAGAGGTATCAAACAATGGCGAACTATCGAATTCAACGAAAGTTCTCTAAAGGTTTTTGTATTAATCATGTTGCAAATAGTGGTGGACGAACTAGTCCGAGCGTTGGACTCATGAAGGTTCCTGTAACTGCAGCAAAGTTGAAGTTGTGTTTCATTTAAGAGCACTGTTGGTTTTTTTTTCCCATGTTCTTGTAAGATTTACGTTTAACTGAATGTCCTACGTTGTATTATGTCGTGCTTTGAAGTATAGAATTAGACTATATTTGGTGAAAGCTTTTTCATTTAGTTTCAGATTTGTCTGTTATCTTGTTAGTTTGATTTTCTTCAAATAAAAATTGGAAGGAAAAAAGATAAAAATGCCAAAGTTGACTTATGGGAACTGAAATATTAGCCGTAGCTTGTGCCTCTGCTCTTCCAGACAAATCGGATCTCCATATCCGCTGCACACAGAATTATCCGAACAGAACCGCACGATAACACAATTTGTAAGTATACGATACGAATGCAAATTCAGTTTTTATAGCGTTTGTCATTGATAATGATATTTCATAAAAAATATGACATTTATTATACGAGTCACACAAATTGACGCTCTAATAGAATCTCATATAGAATAAAAAGAACTAAAATGTACTTTTTTTTATTGTCGTTTAAAGTTTCTTCGTAGAGAAATTATTTAAGAAAAATTATCCTTTTTGTTATATATGAGGAGTTTATTTTACTAAACCATGCAATATCATGATTTGACATTCTTCTGTCCTCACAATTAAGATTTGGCCATGGCGGAAAGAAACTTTAAGCATTCCAAGGATGGCTATGTAACATGAACTATATTATGCTAATTCTCTCACAGTAAAATCTCAGAACAAGTCACTGCACTAATTTATCTGGAAGAAGGTAGAGTTCTCCCTTGAAGAAAATCCGAGAAGAACGCGAGTGACTCGCTTGGTTTAAAGATTGGCACGGCATGGCCAGCTCCTCTGAACGACGCGAATGTCAGTCCGTTGTATTCCTGAAACCAGCCGCTCACCTGTTTCTGATGGTACCATGGTCTCCAGGCTTTAGTGATTGGCAATACCAGACCACTTAAGCTGTATCTTGTTGACAGGACTGGAACTCTCCCATCAGTATCTCCGCTGCGTCACCGGAAACTGATTGTTAGAATTTTTCTACATGGATTATGTTCGTTTTAATCTTGCTTGGTCCTCCGAGGCAGGGAATGCGAACCTGTAAACCCAGATTCTGAGTCCAGCAGCAATCAGCTTCTTGTATATAGGAAGGACCGACGGCTTTGAATCTCGCCAATTGGTGAATATTTGGTCGCTGAATCCATGCAAATCAATAACAGTTTATCAGAAGCTGTTTAAATGCAATCCAAAAGTTTACAGTTATTTCACAATCAGGATTTTTCAATACTTGCAAATGCTCCAATTTCTGAGAGACAATCCATCACTGACGTGTAGTGCCTTTTGAACATCAGGTCTATTGTAGAAAACCTTTGCATAATTATCCAGGCATGGATCATAGCCACCCATAACTCTAGGCATCTAAAAAGATTCAACGTTTTAAATCACTGTGACCATTAATGCAATTATAAACCAAAGAAATTATGAAAGTCTCACCACTTACCATCATAGAATTCTTCGTAAACATGACCTGTGAAAATCTGTCAGCTGAACTTGTAGAACCACCAGTACAAACTGAGGTGTAGAGGCTGTATATATCTATCTCTTTGTATTGCCTAAACATTTCGTCCACAGCCTTGCTGCATGTTTCATTACTCCATGTATTATTGCTTCTAAAGTCACAGTTTCGCTCAATTATATCATGGGTTTCATCAGATATGATAGCATGACTCCATGCATAATCCACCATACCTCTCCAGTCCTCGGCATCGTTCGTTTCAGGATTTCCCATCTGTGTAGGGAATAAGAAAAAGATAGGTAACATTTTCAAAGAGACAAAATCCACTGACTATATCTCAATTCTGCTCATAACCTGTCGATTTTATATCAGAATCAATACCAGAATACCCTTGAGGTCAATATATTGGGAAGGACTCTTGTTATTCTCAAGTATAAGCTCGGCGAGCTCCGGAATATATTTTCCTGAGGATAAACAACAATAATATATGAAGGTTGTAATGCAACATGGTGCAATAGAACATTGAAATGGTGAAGTACCTGCATAGCTCTCCCCGGCAATATAAAATGTCCTCGTCCTATATGATGGAAATTTGACAAACCACTTGTGGAGGAAATCATAAGCATCTTTTGCTAAAAAAGGCATGATGTAATCGATTCAGGATTTTATGCTCACTTCAAAATGACCATAAAAGCGCATCAATCTTTTTAATGTTAAAGACATCATATAGAAGATCGAAAGAGTCTTCAAATAAAGTCGAATGAAAGCATAAGTTCTACATATGTTATGAACAAAACTGTGGAACTTGATAAAGCGAGCTGCACATGGAAGCATATTTAAGAGAAGAAATGTGGTCACCTGCAAAATCATCGCCGAGAATATTATAATCGCTAGTTGTGTTAGAGTATGAAAAACCAACCCCAACAGGAGATTCCAGGAATAACATGTTAGCCTCTACGTCATCAAAGATGGAACTTTGTTATAGTCTATCACATAATGGAGCATTGTGTAAAAGTAACTATAATTGCATGCACTTTTCATGTGTATATATATATAGATATAATATCCGAGTGATAAAAAAGAAGGTCCCGAAGTACCTCTATTCCATGAATAAGGATTAAATTTTAGTCCATTCCCATTGTTATCCACAATTAAAGGGCCAATCTCTTGTGTTGCACCATATCCCACAGAAGAACACCCAGGACCTGAAACATGGAGCATATATACAGCCATATTGTCACCTCATACTAGAACATAAAGACTGAAAGGAACTTTTTTGAAGTTAGAAACAAAGCTATAAGAGATTGAGAACAGGAATTTATATCCATAATGTATCTATAAAACCTAAAAGTACTTTGTTTAGGGAAAAGTTCCTGCATTGAGAGCTAGCTCAGCTTAAAAACAAGAACGACGAAATTTCGAGCAAAATCTATTCATTTAACCACAAACACATAATTGATAGATTAGTCAAAGATTTTTATCATTGTAAGGTCTCAGAATAATACGAAGATGAACTGCAATATATGTCCAAAATTCTCCTGCTAAAGTAAATAGTGATTTCAAATCCTAGTCAACTTGTCTTAAATATGTAACTGAAGTCTATCAAAAGGACCAACGTGAAACACAACAGTGGACATGTGATGACGTGTGGCTTTTACTTTTTCAGTTGCATCAGTCCATTTGGAGCCAAATTACAAGTCAGACGTAAATTCCAAAGTAATCCCACCTCAGGCATTTCAGAAGTTTAGTGGGAAGACTGCACACAATTAGTCTATTCAAAATGCTTACCTCCATTAAGCCACAACACAAGAGGCTTTTCTTCAGGTTGGTTAGCCTCATAGAACCAATAAAACAGTGCCCTTCCATTCTTTTCATTCACTGTAACATAGCCAGCATAGTGCTTGAAGTTCACCATTGGCTGGCCAGGCAAATTAGTTACGAGATCCCCGTCACCTAACAAATTCAAGCCCTGATTAGAGAAGTGTGTGTGCTTGGTAGATTCCACAGAAGTATGTGCAAAGAGAGTAACAGTGAGAAACAATGCCATCTTAGATACAAAATCCATGTTGCAAAGAAGAGCTCTCAATATGTTATGCATGAAACAGGATGGAAGGACAAGCAACTCTAGGTGTATTTATACTGTTGGATAGTATGTAGGATGAGTACAAAAATAATTGAAAATAAACAATCAAAAAAGATAAACATGGAGTGATCCTAAAAGGCAAAGTGCTTTTTCAGGTAAGCAACTTCAGAGGATCTGATATTGATTTCTCTATGTAGGCAACTTCTGGAGTATTCTTGCATGACTCAAGAGCCACAATTTCTTATATGGGTTGTTAATACTAATGTGAAATTATCGAGTGGGGATACCTCACATCATATTTTAAGCAAAACCATATCTTGGTAGTTTCAAACTCTTAAGCTGTGTATAAGTTTGATAAGAGAATTAAAATCCTGGACATTCATTATGGCAATGATATTTTTTATTCGTATTAAATTGCAATGTCTTTTATAGAAAGACAAGTCAAAGACAGCTTTGGCAGTAGAATCTGCAGAATGGTTCTCAAAGAAATTCATTCAATGAGAATCAGAACAAATTAAGAAGCAACTTTAAATATCTAATCCAATGGTGAGAAAGTGTGTAAGATATTGCACAAACAATTTTTATTTCACAGCAAATATATCCATCCATTTTTCAACATAAATTCTAAGCACCAATATATACTCTATCTGATATACTGTGTTATAAATGTGATTGGGAATGAATATATTTGCTGATCAAATAGCATCCAAAAAGGATTTTACATGCAAGAAAAATCTCAACTTTATGAAATGAAATATGCAATTGGAAAACTATATCTTGTACATTAGTGGCACGTTCTGATGAAGAAAACTAACCATTGTGAAGATCAAAGAGCAGTGACAAGTTGAGAAAGAAGAAGGAAGGAAAGAAAGAAAGAAAGAACTAAGTCAGCAGAAGTTGAAATTAAGTTAGCAAGCAAACCACATAATTCCGAATGCGAATTCAGTAAATGAAGGTAAAAACGAAAAAGAAAAAGGATGAACAAGTAATATGTTGTAGTTTGTGCAATAATTGAATGATAAAGACCAAAAATCATCTCAACAGCGAAACGACGCAAGGGAACATCATGTTAGTCCATGTTTCCTGGTCCCAACAAAACACATTTGGACCATATGAATGGCAGGACTACTATTACAAAGTCTACAACAATGGACATAAATGTTCAGAATTTAGGACAGGTTGAACTAGCTCATAGCATATGGCAACACACTAATCAGATTAACCCGGTTTCTAGGTAGTCAGAACTCAGAAATCATGTCATAAAAGTGCTAAAGTGGTAATATGGCATATGTTCCTATTCCAAATTGGTGGTGTTGCTAAAATATACAAAGAAATGGAAACTAATTTTTAAAGAATCTCATCATAACAAAGTAGAAAGATGGAGTTTTGTGGCGAACCTTCACCATTTGTGAGTCCAAATATGATGACGACCCTAAGATGGTTAAAGTTATAAAAGAAAAGAACCAACTTGGTCGTTGAACAATGACTTGGATTCCAACTTTATTAGTTGACTAATGTGACCGATCTCATCTCCCTTTTGTTCAACGCATTTTTCATTTGCATATGACTCTTTATTTTCCGTAGTATCTATAATTTAGTTTTTGCAATCTTAAAGTTTTTAAATAACGAACGTCATATAAGTAAAAGTAACAAAAATTCTAATTTAGACTAATTTATGAAAAACTCGAGAATCGCTACAATTACATGAAAAAACACAAGTATCGGAGAATAGTTACACATATAACACAAAAAGGGCAAAGTATTATACCATAATAATAATAAAAAAAAAATGAACATAATCTTATTAATATAGGTATGTTTATCTATTTGTGTCATATATCTACAGGAGATTATTGCACTCTCTCCAGTACATGATCTCATGCATGAGACAAACAAAATATAAGAAAGTACTGTTTTCCTCTAATAAACATATTAACATTTATGCTTCCTTTATGAAACAAGCTTTTTAACGGTAGAATTTTCAACAAAAACTTTTAAGGAGTATAATAAGAATAACATATAATTTGACTAATTTTAACTACTACAACTATCATTTTCTTAAAAACTATGAAATTCTTATTATGCTTATTTTTAAGGAACGGAGAGAGTAATTGACTCACCGAAACGAGATGGGGCAAAAGCATCCATGTGAGTTGTGTGAGTCACTTTGGTGCTATAATTTGGTGGTTGTGCAACCAATCTGCAGCAGGAGGAGACACCTCAGCAAATATCCTTAATGAGATCTTGCATCAACCTCTTCCATGTAGCTTTCTTCACCAAGGTACAACCTTCTTTACAACATGGTGCACCTTCCACACGTTCTTAAAAATCTTCATTTTGATGGGTCAGAAATTATCAAGTCAAATCTGCGATAAAATTTTGATAGAGCGCACTATGAATTACCAGAAGCTATAAGATCAGCATCACCTTTACGAATAAAATGTGCTGAATTGCCGCATCGCAGACTAGGTAGGTGCTAAGCAGAACAGAGGAATGACATCTCAAACTGTCTGCCCTCATGAGTTTTATTTCTCAAACTCAGTGGCCTAAATCCATATCAGAAATAAGCGTTATTCTTACGTCAGATACAAGAATAATATACGTACTTCTGCAGCAAAATTTGAATACAATTTCACAAACGGTGAGCTGCAAAAGTTCAATACAATTTCGCAAACAATGGCTTGAATCACTCATGGTTATGGAAGGCAATAGCATAATAGCAAATGTCGTCCTGCATATACCTCAATATCTTATCCAAAATGACCTGTTCAGTAATAAGAACTTGGCTTAAAATGAATGAAGACTTGTGTTATGTTGAGAGGCTGTGTGACCTCTCTGGAGCTTGAGAAGGCACAACATAAAATACATGTAATGAAAATTTATATGTTTTACAGCATTTATTATTGTTAGGATTCATTTCTTCAGCAAAGCATTCAATGAAGACCTAATCACCACAAAGAATTACTTATTGTTGTGATAACTAAAACTAATGCTTCTGAAGACCCTGCAACTATTGCCTTAAAAAAATTCTTGCATCTCCAGAAAAAAAAAAACTTCTCTTTTTTGTAGATAAATTTAGTGATGGTAAAACAACCATTCTTGATCTTGAAATTGGGTGATGAACTCTATCAATTTTTGCCTACCAAATGAGCCAATACGTTCAGACTATACTTATCTAAAATGCTACCTTATTTGAGACCCAATCATGTTTCATCCACTTTCTGAAGGTAATTTGCCACATTTCTAAGTATCAAATCAATGGCTTGCAACAATTCGACCTACCTAACATTTGAAATTATAACTTTGATTGTGGATAAACTATGAACTCAGAATAGATTTGTGCCAGTCCTGAAAATAAAGTAGCCAACTCAACCATCATCCATGAACTTTCTTTTTATTTCTCATTTTACCAGCAGAAGCAGCATTCAACTTTCTCCATGTAGTTTTCAACAATCAGATGTCTTCAGTTGAGAATTTCGTTGCTACATTATCTTCTGCAATTTTCAAGCTCTACCATCACTAACCTAATATAGGCTTTGCTAGACAAATTAAACATTGTTTAATACTCGGGAAACGCGTTACGGAAGCATGATGTTTTAGGAGATGAAAAAATTATAAGAACTGTTTGAAGAAAACATGAAATGAAAAAGAAACTTGACTACAAAATTTTTCAAGACAAGCTTTAAGATAGCTTTAATGAAGACAATAGATTCTAATAATGTATAGTCGAGAAGCCATTCTCACACACTATTTACAAAAAATTCAAAATGAATAGACAGCATAAACTAAACTTCATAGTTGAATATCATCAAGTTTCATAAACAACTAATCAATCCATTATCATTTATCACTCCAATCAAAGCAAAAGACTCTCCTTTTTAATGCACAATAAGCTGCAAGCATTCAAACACTAAATCACAATAGAGAGGAAATTTTGCACGCATTTCGCTTTTATAAACGAAAAACAGCACCATGAACAAAGCAAAAGCACTAAAACTAAACTAACCTCAAAAGGAAAAGAAGTGTCAAAGCCTTATCAAGTGCACCTGATGCTGAAAATCAAATACAACTCAACTCAAACCCAACTCATTAGTTTCGACTCATCTCTCAGGACAGGGAAACACAAGTGTGCATGCAACTCAAATTGCTAACAAGAACCAATACCACCGTGCGCAGGTCTAACGCCATCAAAGGTCCAATAAAGTCTGAATCTTTCCGAGAGTATGTCCATAAAGTTCGGAATTTTTTTAAGTGTACGATTGAGTTTTGGGAATGTCTGAAGAATGCGAGTGAAACGATGAAGGTGGTCATATGGCAGAGGAGAGTTTCGCTGAAAACCGGTGAGGAGGAAGCTAAAGAGCAAAACTTGGGATTTGTTCGACAGTGCGAGGAACAGCGAAAATATAGTAAATTTTCTATTGACATTGTCAACAAGTTCCATATGTCAATTCCAATGACAACAAAATCATCTAAATATTTAAACGTAATCTTATACTAAAATTCTATAGAACATGTCAAAAATAACAGACTAAACTGATGATCAGATCAATAATAGTGGACAAAAATAACCAAATCGTAAACACTTCTGAACAAGGCTACCACACCCAACAACGAATCAAAGCCACTGCCTCATGGCATAAGCTTATGGTATGATTATTATGGTCCATGGTCATGGTAATGACATAAGCTGGACGTTTCAATCCATTGCAATATTTTTTGCTCAAAATGGTTTTGCATGCTTTGCAATTGACTTGGAAGATCATGGAAAGTCTCTAGGGCTTAAAGCGTATGTTCCAAATGTTGATATTGTAGTTAAAGGCAGTATCTTTTTTCTTTAATTCAATCGAGAAAGATCGGAACTTTATTGGGTTACCAAGTTTTTTACTTGATGAGTCGATGGGAGGAGTTACATGTATATTGATTCACCTTAAAGGAGAAGAATTCAATGGAGCAATATTAGTGGATAAAACTATGAAATCAGATAAAAAGAAATGTAGCCAAGCTGCATCTGTCTTTTCTAAATTATGCTGTGAGAAGTAGACTATTGTATTCTGAATTCTATACAAATAAGTGTAACAACAGAGAGACCTATCACTAACAGGAGAGAAAAAATGGAGAAAGAATGAATTCTTCCATTGACAACTATTAACAAAAATCACCATATCAGAAGAAAGCTAATGCCTATGTGAAACCTGTGAACCTAATCAGGCGTCAAAAATAGTACTGCAGCCACTGTCAGTGCAGAGTTCGTATCTGTACTAAGTTGTATGATATAATGGGTTAGCTAACTGTATATACTTCAGCTTCAAACCATAAATAGATACTCCAGGTCCTCCACCGTTAACCGAGTCTGCCGTGCACCTGTTTCGTCCTCTCCAAATGCAGATGCAACCATCTCTCTCTTCTTTTGCTGAAATGGATAAAAACACTGTTAATTTCAAGAGAGAAATGCAAGACATTAAGTTACTAATCGATAAATAATTTGTTTAAGCAATAGACCCTGAACCATTCTCACTAGTCCACTGATAGAAGAGAAGGATCAAATGAAGCACGTCACCTGAAGCGCTAATATTCGATCTTCAACAGTGTCCTTCACGGTTAATCGTGAAACTGTAACAGGACGTGTCTGGCCAATACGGTGTGCCCTATCAATTGCTTGATCTTCTGTCGTAGGATTCCACCACAAGTCTAGAAGCAGAACACGGCTAGCTGCTACCATATTAAGACCAAGACTAGCAGCTTTCAAGGACATAATCATGACAGACACCTGAGACCCAATTATTAAAAAATTCAGAAAACTCAAGAATAATAGAGAAGCAAACATAAAAAGAACCAACACGAAAAAAAAATGCAGAGTAGTTGACTTTCAATATCAAACAAACCTCTGGAAGCGTGTTGAAATCTTTGACAGCTTTGTCTCTCGCCGAAACTGACATCGTGCCATCAAGCCTTCTATACTGAATAGAGGATTTCTTAAGACAAGCTTCAAGCAGATCCAACATCCTTGTCCACTGGGAAAACACTATAGCTTTCTCCGCAACTACCTTCACTGATTTGTTAGTGTTTCTATTAATAGGCTTTCTTTCATCAGAATTAGCTATTCCCCCAGAACCAGATGAGTTTCCAGGTTCAGCAGCATTTGCACAGGAGGAATTCCCTAAATGGTTATGTGCAGATGCCCCATCTTCTTGCTTGGTCAGAGATTTTAGAACTTCAAGAGCAGCTCTAATCTTTGAGGAACCATAAGGACAGCCCTCAGAATAAGATGTAAATGGGCTATCATGTTCAGAACTTGAAATCTCTTGAACAACCTGGCCAGATAGACAACTGTCCAAAGTCGCTTTCGAAAATACTGAAGGCCTACTTAATCTATTTTTGCAATGAGGAATGGGGCATTTGCTGTCGTCACCAGTGAGATGTTCACTGATGCATTGGTTGCAGAAAACATGACCACAGGTCGAAACGACAGCATCTTCAGGAGGATCCTGTGGAAAGAATCAGCAGAAATATGAAGCAAGAATAAAGAAAAAAATATCTCGTCATACGAAGATTCTGACCATACACAAGTACAACAGAGAAAAAGGCAACCAAAAAAATGACCACATACACTGCAGATGCCACAGATTGCCAAAGATGCTTGTAAACATTTTAGAAGGAACTGTTGTTTCTCCAAAGGAAGCTGCTTTGCCATCTCAATTGAGAACTTTTCTAGAGAATTTGAATCTACACCTCTGACAAGAAGAGGATGATCGCAAGCTTGTCGGAGACGCAACAACATCAATAATATGTTAACATAATTTTGTTTGACAGTTCCAGCAGCTGCATATTCCTGACCAGTAAAGCAAGTTCAAAGATTCAGAATACTATAAGCTGTTAGCACAGGCATTAGACAAAAAAAAAACAAATCTTGTATTTCATTTTCCTAACTAATTATTCAATCACAAAATACTACCAAACCCTCAACTTCATTCATATTCATAAACAAAGATAATAAGGAAAAAGGGTGAGCAAAGTAACAGAGCGAGAAACATCATGGAAATTTCCCTAAATTTTATGTTGACCCATACTTGGAATTGAGCACGTGAATCAGCCTCTAATCTGGAGTAGAAATCCCGTTCTTCTTCGGTGAACTCTATTCTTTTCAATTGTATTACCTTAGGAGGAAGGGTAATAATCGGCTCTCCGTCGATATGAGTTCCTAAGGCAAGAACATTCCACAATATGAGTTTAAACAAAAGCACCATGACCAGTGAGCAAATTAGAACATAAATACACAAACAGTGCCGAAAACATTAAGCCACATAAGCACCATAGCCCATACGCAAATTCGAACGTAAATACACAAACGGTATATCAGAGTAGTAAGCAGTAACAATAAATATAACAACACATGGAAATTGAACAAAAAATCTCTAACCTTTGGTGCGACGAAGCATTATAGTCTTCAATACAGCTTGCAACTTTTTGTATCCTCTAGCTGGATTCTTTTGCACAGGGACCTTTATGGTCGAGCAGAATGACTTGTAAACGGCATAAGGATCATACCTAAGGAATCTGAAATAGCTATAAAGATCATCAATAGCATTCTGAATGGGAGTCCCAGATAAGCACCATCTACGTTTTGCACGAAGGCCCCAACAGGCTCTAGCTACTTGAGTCCTGTGATTTTTTATACTTTGAGCCTCATCTAGAACAACCCTAAACCATCCAACCTTGGCAAGAGGCCGTGCAACCGCCTCAAACTCAGAAGCATCCATTGTTTTCTTGCTTTTTGAACCCTTTTTGCAAGAATTGAGAGTATCTTTTCTTTTCTGGCCAGATAATAGTCCCATGGGCGGAATACCATTACTCTCTAATTTCCTTCTCTCATCGTCATCTTGATCAACAAGAGGCTGTTTTGGGACCTCCATGCTGACAATTGCATATGTTGTAAGTACGACATCATGTTTTGCCAGCTCATAAGCGTCCTTTGTGCGAGCACTTCCATGGTAAACTAGAACAGACAAATTGGCTTCTTTTGTCACCTTCTTATTCAACTCATCAGCCCACTGCCGTATGACACTTGTGGGACAAACAACAAGAGTCCCACCAGCTGGCCTTCCTTTTGCAAAGGAATTTACACTTCTTGCTGAACTGTTATTCGATGAAATTTGACCCCCATCAC
Organism: Breynia disticha f. nivosa; assembly: GCA_948193385.1. Classification (NCBI taxonomy): domain Eukaryota; kingdom Viridiplantae; phylum Streptophyta; class Magnoliopsida; order Malpighiales; family Phyllanthaceae; genus Breynia; species Breynia disticha. The sequence goes on from CANYCX010047232.1 coordinate 13,616, forward strand.
AGCCTTCTCTCTTCAACACCTTGATCTCAGTGACCTCATCATCATCTTTGTCCAAATCTAAAGTTTCAACTTCTTTCTTGATAACCTCAGCTTTCAAACGAAGAGATGGCGGCTTTTCCTTAAGGATAAGAGCTATTGTTGACACCGTCTTTCCCAATCCCTACAATTCATTGATGACAAAAAACTGAAAGGAATCAAACAAACATTATTTACCATAAAAATGTTAACCAGTAACGATGAGGAAAGAAACCTACCTGATCGTCTGCAAGGATTCCCCCAGAACAGTGAACACTAGAGGTTTCTTTTTGAATCATCCACCACAAAGCAATTCGCTGTCAGAAAAACATTTGGTATTAGTATAATACTGTTAGCATCTCATGCATACGAGTGTCTCACAAAACAATGTGACTAATACTACTGTGATGCTAATTGCTAACTGAGAGGTAAGATCAAAATCAGCGTAAATATCAGATTAATGTCATATCAATGCTTGGAACTTACATGGCCATTTGATATCAAATGACGTGCACAAAAAGAAAAAAGCCAAACTCATAGCTGAAATGCAAAGAGACCTAAAGGACAATCTATGAAAAAGTTTACAAACCTGATGTCTCAGAAGAGGCACTGCCAGAACACCAGCGGGTAGAGTAGCTTCAGATTTAGGCTGCGAAAGATCCTATCATGCAGACCACATCATTAGACATTCTAATGTTTTCTCTCAACAATTAAAAAGAGAAATGATGATCAATAAAGTAGTTCAATGCTATTCCTAACTGGAAGTAAGGAAAAAGCAATGTTCTACAGGCGATGTACACCCTCTAAGCATCTTACTTCATAGATTAAAATTTTAGGTAGTCAGACAGAAACAACTCATCAAGCGTCAATTTTGTTGTCCCACCAGAACAAAATTTTCATTGAGATCAAATATGACCAACTCTTACTCAAAGAAATATTCTAAACATTGTAAAAAATATGACCAATTAACTAACCTGCAATGCAGCCTGAAATATGACACGTTCATCATTAGCCCTATACCTTGGGGCACCAACTCCAGCATAGTGAAAGGAATCACTATATGTTGCACATTGTATCGGTACAATGGCTTTACTAGGAACTTGATATTGACTGGTGCGAGCAGGTTGACTAATATCTTCAATAATGCAAATATCAGAATCATCATCAACCTGAGATCTGTTACCAGATGAGTTGCTCTGAATTGATTCAGGACTGACCCTTGATAGACAATTACCCAGGCCTTTAGATTGAATCAAATTACTATCTCTGCCATTCTCATAATGATTCTGCTTGTTGCTCGTAGAGGAAAGCTGAGTGCGCAGTGTATACTGACTGTGACCGTTTAAATCTGTATGAGCATCTTCCAATGTAGATCTACTTACTTTCTCATCAACTTGAGCTTTCTCATTTGAAATAATGTCTCCTTCTTCATCCTTTGCGGCAATCTCATATTTAAAGCTTGCTGTTGAAGGTAACATCTTTGATGATGACTGCTTCAGATCTTCACCAAGAAACAAATTATCATTGATGCTGGAAAATTTTCTATCAATACCTCCATTAATTGCTTCATCAGAATGTTGCATAACACTTCCATTTAGAAATGCTTGCTTCTTGCTGAAGCTCGAGTATGTACAGTTCAATGGCATTACTGATGCTTTTTCATCAGCATAAGAAATTTTACCGTTAGCTGTCAAATCACTCTGGTCATTCGTGAAATTCAAAGATATTACAGGCGCCCCCGAGGCAGAGCTTGCACTTAAAGTTTTATATTCATTTGTTTCATCCCTTTCATTGGTCATCACTACACCATCAGATTGAACAAATCCAAAAGAAAAACCAGGAGGAAAATAAGACAGTTGAGATGAGCTTAGAAAAACATCATCTGTATTGTTGCAAAATTGCACGTCTGAACTACGGGTAGCTAATTCACTAGCATAATCAGAACAATGACGGACAGTATTAGCCTTGGGAGAAATTACATCATACGAAAAAGTGTCATCCACAGCCACATTATGGACATCACTTCCATGCCCCGAAAATCCTAAACTGTTTCCTACTATAGAATTGTAGAAGTTACCATTCCAACCCATTTCATCCATGCAACCACTGTACAAAGCTTCTGCAATTAACAGAAAACAAAATCAGCTACTCCACCCATAATTGAAAAGTCCTACTAATCTACTCTAAAATCAAATATCTATACACACAAAATTTACAACAAAAAACAGAAACAATTTGAAAGTTTTCAAACCTTCTCCATCAATTCCTGCCCTCATATCATCCAGACAGTTAGAATCCTTTTCAGCGAAACTGCCAATGCAACCAGGCAATTCAGGATCCATCATTCTTTGCACCCTTTGCCTGCTTTCAAATGACGAATAACCCTCTTCGGAACTCCCAAACCACATATTCGTATCCAACAAAGGCTCTTGCGGCACATTATAAAACTCGCCACCTAAAGCTTCTGACTTTCCTGACACCAACAAAACAGACAATCACAAACTAAACCCAACACTCAAAAACCAAACTTTCAACTGCATAAAACACATTAATCAATACCAAGTTGAAGATCAAACTCCCCGCAATTAGGAGCATCATAATCAGACTCACTAGTTAAATTCTCATACATAAAATCACCTTCACTACTCTGCAATTCCAACAAATCAAACATAAAAATCTATTCACACAACTACAAATCAGTCAAAACAGTATCGTATGCCAAAAATTGAAGTGGAATTGAAATCTTTAAAACAACCTGAAACAGAATCGAAGAATCTTCGTTGAAAATTGAATCAACATCAATCATAATATCATCAACTCCATCAAAATCGGCCATAGTAACGAATCAATCGAAATAAAGCAATGCTTTTCATAAAAAAAAAAGGGAATTAAAAAAACCCTAATCGCGAAATTGAATGAAAACTCCAAAACCTAATTGATCCATAAAAGAGGAAAAGTAGCGGGAAACATCATAGAAGTTTCTTCGCCGAGTTGTGTAAGACAGAAACTTGCGCGACTTTTCTTGGTCTTTTATTAACTGTTTAATTTTAATTAATTAAAAATTCGGAATATTTACAAAAAGGAGAGGTGGTGTAGGATTAAGGGTGCGTGGCGTAGGTTAAGAACGTTGAATATTAGTGGGCGTGGTCTGTACTTTTGAAAGTAACGCGAGAGGTAGCGCGTGTAACTAATGGATATTCCAATCATTATTTTTATGATAGATGTTTTAATATATAAATATTTTGTATGTTTATATATATTGTTTATTTTTTAAAAATTAATTTTACTTTCAAAAGATTAAGGTTCTAAATTTTACTTTTGACGAAATAATGATATTTAGTTTTTTCAATATATATTTAAGTATTTATTATTCAATTAAAATTTTCACTAAGGACTACGACTTTATTTTTATATTAAAATATTCTTTCACGAAAGATTAAGCTTCTAAATTTTATTTTTAGAATTATAATTTTTTATGTTTGGTACTTAAATAAAAATAAGTTGAAAATATTTTTGTCGAAATTTTTTTTAACTCGTAAGGTATAATGAATAAAAGTAGTCATGAAAGAAATACCATTTCATAATTTATATAAGAAAATATTTTTTAAAATAAATATGTTTAAATTAGTTATTATTTTTCTGTTAATTTTTTGTTGGTGTTAAATATTTTGAAGTAAGAAAAAATCTTTTAAAAAATAAAAAAAAAATCATCTTAAATAAATATAACATTATAAAATTATAGTTAAAATTGTGAAAAATTGGCTATTTAAATGAGAAAGAGGAGTATTGTGTTATTTGACAAAACCTCCGAGTAGATGTGGACAAGAGAGATTTTTTGTGAATCCAGACGAAAATGAGAATGCGTAATTTCTTCGGCAGTCCGGCGCTAACTTAAGAGCGGTGGGGAAAACGTGTCTAAGGATTAGGGAGTTGGTGTTTGACTGAGGCAGTATGTTTAAATAAGTTATTCCGAAGAGATAAATTATTGTGAAAATATAATTTTATGTTTTGGAATAAAAATATATTTGTCGAAACTTGAAAGGTGTGATATAATTTTTATTGTATATGAAAAAAATCGAATATATACGACGTATGTATATATAATGACTAATTAATTAACTAATAATTAATTAAAGCGTAAATAAAACGAACAGATATTCAAATTTGGAACTCCGTTCAGCGTAGCGGAAGGAGATGTTACCTAGTTGAAGAGTACGTTCTTATCCACAGGAATAAAGACGTCGGGATACAAACAATGTTTCGCATCTGATCCTACAACAGAATCCAGATCACCGAAGATGATGTTTTAGAATTCTTATTCTAAAACTCCATAAAATGAATCTGATTTGGTTGGTAATTAATGTGGAAGTGTATTATCAAATGTGTGTGTGAAATGTATATTTATAGAAATTGAAGTACCTATTGGCAAATAAGTATTTTTTCATGCACATTTATACTTGAGTCCTTAAATTAAAATGCTCCTAATTTAATCTTTTTACCAAATAAATTACAATTCAATCATTTAACTTAATTATATTTATTCGACAACTTGAAGGCGGAATAAACAGTCTTTCAGTATATGTATAATACTATTGACAAAATAATAATATTTTAATTATTTAAAATTTACTTATTTAAAAAATTTAAAGGTTATATTAAAAAATCTATATATACTTTTTTATTAAAAATTTATTTTCGAAGAATTATAATCTTTTAAAAATGTTTTCATTTATAGCTAATTAGGAATATAATGGATACTTTTTTGAAAAAGTTATAAAGGTTTGATTTTGAAAAATAGGTAAATTTGAAAATGAAGTTTAAATATATACACCATGAATAAAAAGTATGTATTAGTATAATTATCCCTTTGAAGATTGAACGGCGTAATTAGGGACTTTTACATAAATTGCAAACCCAAAAATTATAATTCATTACTAACATATTTGGAAGTTATAGTAGAAGTCAATAGGTATTTTTTTTTTTGAAAAAACATGGGATGTTATATAACATCCTCGTCCCGAATCACTTAATTAGTGTTTTAAATAAAATGTTTAGTAAAATTAAAGTTTTTCACAATTAAAATGATGAAAATAAACAATTAGAAACAAGTATACGAAATGGGGACAAAAGAGTGTCGAAAATAGTCGAAACAAAGCCGAAACGAAGTCAAAACGAAGGAGGAACACCTGGAAAGCATGAGAACACGTTGTGGGGTGCAAAAAAAGCGGATTAGGACCGACCCCGTATTCTCCATTGCCCACTCCGCATTCTACACTAATTTCTGGAAAAAAATATAAGTTTTGGATGTTTCTCGATTGATCGGAACTTCAAATTCACTTCAAAGTTTCACAAAGAAAAAGGAGAAGTGAGAGAGAGAGATTCAAAGAGAGATTCAAGGTGGTGAGTGAGATTTAAGTTAGGAAATTGATTCGAGTTATCGAATCATCCATAGTTTTGAGCCGGGATCCCAACGGTATAAGCGAAACAGGTAAAATTCGGAGTTTTCGATAGTTTCTACGAATTTTGCTATAATTGTTTCGAGTTAATTTTGCTAGAATTAGTGAATATAGATAGAATTGAGTTTGAAATTAAGTTAGGAATTCGTTAAATTGAATTATTATTGATTCGATTAACGATAAGAAAGAGGTTAGGGTTCCGGCTAGGGTTTATGAAATTTAGAGGCAAATTAAAAGAAATTGATAGGACATGCATTGAATTGATCGTTATAATGAAAAGTATAAATGTATTGCTAATTATATGTTATTATATGATTGATATATATTATAGGACGGCAGCGTAGCCGAGTCGGACGGGACGAGAGTTCGCACCAGTCCGAGTACTTCAGCTGACAGGTGAGTATATCTCACTATTTGGCTTATTTAAAATGAATAGTTTTAGATATATTTAT